>CP135579.1:3561469-3751502 GCA_032401905.1 Swietenia macrophylla | reverse complement strand
AATAAATACCCGTAGGAATTTTTGATTAAATTATAAATGTCATCATTTATTTATTTTTTTTTAATGTAAATAAATTTTTATTTATTAATTAAATAATTTTAAATAATTCTACGTCAACAAAAGAAGTGATTTAAAAGAATCTGAGGAATAATATTTTATCAAAAATTCCTACGGGTATTTATTCCCAAATTTAAAATAAAAGCGCATCCCGGAGGGCAAATGAATGAATTCAAACTCGGTCCGTCCATCGGGGATTCATTGATTCTCTAGTCTTTTACAGTGAGTCACTCGTGGAAGTGCGGCTGTAAATCAGAGAGAAAAATGTTGCACGAGCTCTTGCTAGCTCTATTGGGATACACTGGAGATCTGATAATCGACGAGCGAGAGCACCAAAACTCTCTCGGCATTCAGTTATCTACCGACGCTCCTATCTCCGAGGAACGCACTTTTAAGCTCGCTCCTGATATCTCCTTCATCGAACCCAGTGAACGGTGGGTGCTTTTTCAGCAAACACCAATTTATATGTTCCTTTTTAAGTATTGCTCTAAATAAATGTCGTAATTTTGTTTAGGGGTTTTTAGGGTTTCTTTCGTAACTAAGCCAAATGGCGCGCAATTTTGTTGAAATTGATTGTCTAAACTTGCTGTGTTGATTTTAAGATGTGTTTGATTTCATTCGAATGGAAATGCGGTTTCCAGTTTTGCTTTTACTGAAGCTTTGTATAATTTCTCCCATTTTCTCCGTTTGAAATTTAGCTTAATTTGAAAGCTTGAGGATAGTGGTCGGAGGTTGGGCAGCTGTACAATTCTTTATCTTAATCAAGTTGCTACTTTTTGCAGGGATCTTGTAGAAAAAATCATTGCTTTAGGATTTTACTACAGAGAACTTGATCGATTTGCAACAAAGTCTAGGAATTTAAGTTGGATAACGTCTGCGAGTGTGTCTCCTTTAGAAAGGGCTGCTGAATTGTCAAAAGGCAAAACTGAAAAGCAGAGTGTGTACCGAAGGGCTATTGCTAATGGCATTGTTGAGATACTGTCAGTGTATAGGTCTGCTGTTCTCCACGTTGAGCAGAAATTGTTGTCTGAAACCATGCCCATTTTGGCAACCATAACTCAAGGTCTCAATAAGGTTGGTTGTTGAGGGCACTGCATTATATGTTTTGTTGTTATTTTTTTGTTCTGAAATTTAATTTATTTTGCAATTTGATTATTATGGTCTCAAAGCATGAGTTTCATTGTTGTTGGATTTCTTTTTAATAATCTATTCTTTATTTGTGTTCTCTCGGGTTGATGGTTTTTCCAGTTTTTTGTCCTTTTGCCACCTCTATTTGAGCTTGTTCTAGAGATTGAGCGTGATGATATTCGTGGAGGACAGCTTCTGAACCTTTTACACAAGCGGTGCCATTGTGGGGTTCCTGAACTGCAGGCATGCATTCAGAGGTATACAATTTTTCTGTTCCATAATTAAGTGCTGGCTATTCCTGTATACTACCTATTTATGTAATGTTTATCTTAGGAATCTATTAGATTATGGGCAATGTTTGATTTACGCTAGTAGTGTGTTGAAAAATGTTATAGTTCTTTTCACTCTTTGATACACTGAGACAGTTGTTGGAAGTTAGAGCAATGAAAATGATTCAAGGCAATTGTGATCTTACATATTAGTGTTCCTATAAACTCTTCGGAACAGCTGTGACAAAATATAAGCATGGTTTTCTGAAAACCATTTTAAAATGCTGCTTTGACTAGTTATTTGAAATCGAACAAGAAGCTAGTTTTTCTTTTATTTTCTTTATGTTATTATTTTGTCAACTTGCAGGATGAATTCTATGCTGATTACTTTTTTATTTACCAATATTTCTGTGTCCAAAGCATAGGCTTCTTTGGCATGGGCATCAGGTCTTGTATAACCAACTTGCATCATGGATGGTTTATGGAATTATTCAGGACCAGCATGGAGAATTTTTCATTAGAAGGTATTGACTAAAAATATTCATTTATGCTTGACGAAAGTTTTTTTGATTGTAATTCTGTTGTTGCTCCTGCTTTGGCTTATATATGTAGTTGACTATAATGTTACTAGTTTCAATTTCTGATCTCTACCAGTTACTATTAAATTATATAACTGAAACTGGTTCTCTGATTTATTAACTTTTCAGGCAGGAGGATACAGATGTACAGCATGGTTCATCTCACTCAGATATGTCTGAAAAGTTGGCACGCTTGTCAACTGATGATGCATCTTTAACAGATTGGCACTTGGGATTTCATATTTCTTTGGTATCTTTGATCTATCTTTTGAACTTTTTGTGTTTTACGGTCACCACTTGAATGCTTAACAATGTTTATTTGACTGGATGTCATCAAATAGCCTTTTGCTGCTGTAATAGTAATACTTTTTGTTCTATAGGTGTTGTCACAGTCATGTTAAGACTGATTGTTATGACTATATTACCCAATCATGGCCTTGTGATGGGATGGGAATGAGTTGTTTTGTACGCTAACATTGCTTCTAACTATTTTCTATTTATTAATTTGCTCTTATCATTTACTTATAAACGCTGAAAAAGCTTTGAACTGTAAGATGTTTGTGCATCTTACATTTCTTTTAGTAAGAGAGTATAATGCTGTTACAAGCTATTTATTCTTCTCTGACAATTGTGCAGGACATGTTGCCTGAATATATCCATATGCGAGTTGCAGAATCAATTCTTTTTGCTGGAAAAGCAGTCAGGGTTCTCCGGAATCCAAGCTCGGCATTTCAGTTTCAGGGTCAGCAAATATCAAGAAGTTCTCAGAAAATGCAGGGATTTACTGGACGCTTTTCTTTTCAGAAGGAGGCTTTTCTGGATATGAAACTGATTGGAGAAGAACTGTTTCCACAGTCTGAGGCTGATAAGATTGAAGCTATGCTTCAAGACCTTAAGGTTTTTTCCACATTTATCATTGTAGTTAACTTGTTGCAATTCCTTTTCTGATACATGCCTGGTAGATGATATATGAACTGTTATGTTTCAAGATCAAATAAAACAATTTTTTACCACTTGTAATACCATGTCATGAGTTGTAAGGCTAAACCATTGTATGATATTGTAGGAATCATCTGAGTTTCACAAAAGATCATTTGAATGTGCTGTAGACTCCATACGGGCTATTGCTGCCAGTCATCTTTGGCAGGTGCTGATTGTAATTAAATTGTTTTCATTACTGTTTAGTTCTCCTGTTTACCACGTTGCTCTACTATTTCAGCTGGTGGTAGTACGTGCTGATTTGAACGGCCACCTGAAGGCCTTAAAAGACTATTTTCTTCTAGCAAAAGGAGATTTCTTCCAGGTAAAGGATGGAGAATATGTACTTCCTTTATGTCTTCTAGGGAAAGAAAACTCATTGTAGTGGTATCTTTTGTTTTTCTGTTCCGGTGGTGGAGGCTGATTGCTTATGAGAGTGCGGTTCCCTTCAGATTTTTGCAAATTCTTTGAAGCTATGGCTTTTATTACTATTAGTTGAATTCTTGTTAACATTAACATGTTTTAACAAGACGTGATTCTTTCATGCCAGTGTTTTCTCGAAGAGAGTCGCCAGATGATGCGTTTACCACCTCGTCAGTCAACTGCTGAAGCTGATCTTATGGTCCCCTTCCAGCTTGTATGTCATCATGATATGATTTTCTAGTACATATGATTCTATTCCATGTTGATTTATATTGTATTTTGGTAGCTTGCAAACCTTTGAGATTTCCTAACAATTTGGTAATGAATTCATTCCCGCTCCTTGCAATGCAGGCAGCGATAAAGACTATTGGTGATGAAGACAAATACTTTTCTAGAGTATACTTGCGGTAAGAGCCCATGTGGGCTTTCCTTAAGGTCTGACAATTTCACTATCTGCCCATTTTGCTGCGACTCATGCTATTGAATGGATCTGTACTTAATTGTATTTCCTCATCAACTAGGATGCCTTCATTTGGAATCACGGTTAAATCCTCTCAAGTAGATCTACCTAAGGCAAAAGCTTATGCTGATGGAAACTCAGGTGCTGCACTATCAAGTGCTTCCCCAGATATTTCCCTTGATGGATGGGATGGTATTGCTCTTGAATATTCTGTTGATTGGCCCTTACAGCTGTTCTTTACCCAAGAAGTTCTCTCCAAGTAAGATTGTATAGCTATTGTTACACATGATTCCATTTCTTGAAAATGATGGACCTTGCATCTTTTTTCTTTAACGGTGATAAAGACTGAAAATGTCTTTTGCAACAAAGTTCTGCAGCCACAGATGTAGTCGATAGTTGGCTGAACAAGTTCCTCTTTTGTTATACGCTTGCTAACAATAAGTGCACTCAGGTACTGTAGAGTCTTTCAATATTTGCTGCGGCTCAAGAGAACTCAAATGGAATTGGAAAAATCCTGGGCCTCTGTGATGCATCAAGATCACACAGATTTTGCCAAACATCGAAATGATCGTATAAACTATTCAATCTCTCAACAGCGACGGCAGACTTGTAGACCAATGTGGCGTGTTAGAGAACATATGGCATTTTTGATTAGGAACCTTCAATTTTACATACAGGTATTAATAACATATGAATTACTTTTTGTTTATGTGCACCAGGCATTTCTTTTGATATTTAAATTGGAGATATGTCATGTAGTTGCACAAATTTTATGGTACACTGATATCATTAATATTACGTTGCCATTCACTGCATTGTTGTCTTCTAAATGTGCCCATCTGCAGTGTCAATAAGAATCCTTTAAACTCCTGAATCCGATTTGGTTTTTTGGTCAAATTATGTCAAGTAATAAGGATTATGAATTGTCTTATAGGGTGATGACTAATGAATTGATTTTCTTTTTTCTTTTTTCTTTTTTCTTTTTTCTTTTTCCTTTTAGCAATAGATGCTCTTAAATGACATTACTCCCTCCTTTTCTCCATCATATGAGTCAGAATTTGTTTGGATTATCTTTTATCTTTTCACAAGTCTTGTCTATGACCGCTCTTACTGTTATTGAGTTCTGTTTCTCATTCTGGCATCATCTTTCCTGCCTTAGGTTGATGTGATCGAATCTCAATGGAATATCTTGCAAAGTCATATTCAAGAATCTTATGACTTCACCGAACTTGTAGGCTTCCATCAAGAGTAAGTAAAATAAATGATAATTTAGGAATTATAGGTGGTTTTCTTTGCCATTATTCCATTCACATAGAGCTAGTAACGCCATTGCAACATTCTGCAGAACTGATCACCGGTTGTTGCTATCAAATAAGAAATTTACTGTAATTTGAACCATATAATGTTGATTAGCTGCCAAAGAAGGAAAGGTGGTACGAAACTGATATGTTTTTCTGTAGATATTTCCTTCTCTCTGATTTAGGTTCCTGGACTCCTAGTACACTATCTCAAATGATAGTTTTTTATTTGAAAGATCTGTCTATTCTTTCAACATGAAACTAGTAAATTTGAAAAGCCTAAAATCTTCTGAATTGTAGAGTACTTGGTCCAATTTCACCAATATCTGTGTTTTTTTCTCTGAAGTTTTCTGAATTTGTTGTTAAGCCGGTCAGCCATATTAGATTTGCACACGATGCTTTGTGAAATTCAATGTTTATTCCAACTGGAAAGAGTTCGGCCATGAAAAAGAGCTAGATTTTGGACAATCTACCGCAGCTTAAGATGGGATAAA
Organism: Swietenia macrophylla; assembly: GCA_032401905.1. Taxonomy (NCBI): domain Eukaryota; kingdom Viridiplantae; phylum Streptophyta; class Magnoliopsida; order Sapindales; family Meliaceae; genus Swietenia; species Swietenia macrophylla. The sequence continues at coordinate 3,745,817 of CP135579.1, read as the reverse complement.
TATTTCATATGCAAATCTTCAATATTGCATTGGGATATCCTATCTGTTGTCGCCCTTCATTGTTGTCTTTTTTTGGAAGAGACAAAGAATTAAATGCTCGGTTAAAATGTTTACTTAGACCTTCAATTCCTCTTAGTTGCTGGTATTGCTCTGATAAAACCACAGTTATAAACTTATTCAAAGCTGGCAATTGTAACATTATGCTTACATGTTTGAATCATTACCTACAGGTATTTATCAGCTTTGATTTCACAATCTTTCTTGGACATTGGCTCAGTGTCAAGGATATTGGACAGCATAATGAAACTTTGCCTCCAATTCTGCTGGACCATTGAGAATCAAGAAAGTGGTGCAAATACACCTGAACTGGACCATATAACAGAGGTACCTATATTTTGATTGTGGTGTTAGTATCACCACTATGAAGGAAAATAAGCATTTTGAATTTGGTCATTCTGAGTAAGTTTGTGTTAAATTGAGTTGATGCTCCATCATATGTGGTAAATTGACATAGCATATACTCATCTGGACAAGTCAGTCCTGAGATTATTCCGTTGCTGTGTTGACATTAGGAAATCGATTCATATAGCAATCGTCCTTTGATAATATCTGTGTTGATGCATTGGTTGCCTGTTTGACTGTTGTTATAAAGACAACAGACTTGAGTTGTGGAATCAACTTCTAATATTTGTCTTCATACAGTGCATGGCTCATAAGATTGCTGGATGTGTTGGGTGTTGTTAACTTGCTATGCTCCATTAAGCTGCTTGATTGATTCTGTTTTAATTTAGCTCCACTAAGCGCTTGATTGATTCTGTTTTAATTTACTCGCACCCTGCACAATTCGCATGTATGGCTGTTTAAATTTTTTGTTGTCACCATAATTTATTGATCCTTGATTGACTTCTTTCAGGAATTTAATAAGAAATCAAACTCCTTATATACTATTTTACGAAGTAGCAGGCTTGCTGGGAGTCAGAGAGCCCCATTTTTAAGGCGATTTCTTTTGCGTCTAAACTTCAATTCCTTCTTTGAGGTAAACCCGTATAGACGTTCCTTTAGATCCTACCTCTAAATTCAGCCTGCAGTTTTCTGATAGGTGATTATTTACTTGTTTTCCTTCATTGACAGGCAACTGCAAGAGGTGTGCTGAATGTTGTTAGACCACGACCCGCAATTACTGTGTTAAATCAACAATAGCATTAACTTGCTTGCAAGTCTGAAAGTAGCTTATATGATCTCTATCACATTTTTGACACGTGAAAATGGTTGCTTTCATTAATGTCTGTTTGGTGGTGCTGGAAGAAGAAATGTGTTTGAATGCTGGTTCGAAGATGCATTCTGAAGCAGCCATCCCTTCTTGAAAGTTAGGTGGTCACTGCTTGAGCTACGTGTCTGTTTTCCACTTGAGAATTTGCGGTGGTCATCCTTGTTGGGTGGTGTGGATCCTTTGAAAAGTTAAGTGAGATTCGGTAGCTGGGATTTGATGTGGATTGTTGATTGGCAGCTTGAGCTTGTGAGTCTACTTTCTCTTGGACTTTTCACGAGTAATGAATGCTTCGGCATATTAATTCCGGGCTTTGGTAGCGCACCGATTTACCATTTGTTCCAAGCAAAGCAAGAAAAGTTATTGTTTGCAAAATTGTGATTTTGGGCTTGTAACTTCAAGGTGATTGTAAAGTAAGCTTAACTGTTAGCTTGTATGAAGATATCTAATTGAGACAGGAATTGGCCACGATGAGAAGAGAGAGTGCTTGTCTTGAGTACTTAACAGGTCTCGTCTGCTTGTTGATTGCACATTATTAAGTTGATTAATTGTAGTCACATTTCTTGAAACACGTGACAGAGAGCTGGTAGTGGTATGAGCTAATAACGAAGGAATTCTTTAGGGCAAATAATTTTTTATGCACAAGGATTGTGTATAAAAATGGCTAATTATTCTAACCCGTTTTCTTACTAATGAAAGTTACAGTGATTCTGGTAAGTATAATAATCTGTGCAGGCGGAATTATAAAAGAAGTTGTGGTGTAAATACCACCACTCCATATTAACTGGGAGTGCATCAGTTGCAAGTGTCACTGATCTTACTGTTGCACGTGAATTCCACCCTTGCATTCTCTCCTGTAAATTCTCCTATTAACGATAATTTGTTCATTTTCATTTTTGGGTTAAAATAACTTATCTTCACATACGTTATAAAATCAGGTCTTCTTCAGAGGATTGATGTAACAGAACAGAAGCAATAGCTCAGACGTCTGAAAACTGGACGATCGGGACTTACAAAGCCATTTTAATTTTTTTCATTTTTTTTCCCCGAAAACCCAGTGTCATTAGTCGTGGCCCTGAACAGACAGGGCAGCAATGCAACTCAGAAGAAAAGCAGAAGAAACCTTACTTCGATTGCTTCATCTCATTCATTTACAATGTGATACTAAGCCACAAGAAGAAAGAAATATGAATCCCACCACACCCCCCACCCCCAAAAAAAAAAAAAACAGAGATAAATTATACCACCATAGACTATGCCGTGAGAGACAAAACCTGTATTTACACTTAAAGTTCTTCAAACCCTTCTTCATCCCCTTCTTCCTCTACCCTCTGAAATTCTTTCCTCCAAGTTTGCATCTGTCATAAATGTACATGCACAAACAAACAACTTAAAACCTAAAACATGAACATATAATGACAGACTTCTGCAATATGTACATCAAATCCAAATAAAAGACATTGAGATATTCCCGGGATCAAACTACTTTCATACCCCATACCCCGATATGATATTAAGTAAAAACAAGAAGGTTATATATGCAGAAAGAAAAATATATAAAGTCTGCAATTCCCCAAATTTCCAGAAGCTCTTCAACCCCAGAACTGAAAATGTTGGGAGGATGTCTCAAGAAATTGAGCTCTCGCTCATAAATCAAACTACAATAAGTCATCATCTGAATGTCTAGAGCTAGATATAAGTTGTTCTACCTGATCATCAGAAAACCGCAATTGTTCTGCAACAAAGAGGATATTCTTGTAGTATCCTGGAGCTAATTCCTTGCCTAAATTGCTCGCAGCTTCCTTGTAGCTAACCATGCTCACTCCAAAACCGTTGCTCATGAACAGTTTATCCATCCATTTCTCCGTAGTCGACTGCACTCGGCAACAGAAGATGCCTTTAATAGGGAAACAGTTTAAGTCAGAATCAATACCATCTAGACAATAAATCAAACTGACCTTGCACCCGATTTCAGTTTCTGTCAACCATGCAGGCAATTCTCCTAAGAAGAGACATCCCTTCATGGCCAAGCTGCTAACAATGAACAAAATCTCTTCAAAACTTGCCAAAGTCATCACTGGCAGTCCCTGGAGGAACATACAAAATTAGTTACCTCACCAAAGTCATCCCTGAATGATGGAATTTTTAAGTGATTACAATTGCAGACAGTAAAAGTCTAAATCACCTGAATGGCCCATATACTTGGCTGATTGCCATTAAAGCCTTTTGTATGCAGAGCTTGTTGTATATTTGATGATTCTAAAGGAACATGAAGGAACAAACAACTTCTAGGAATCTTTGCCCCAACACCTAATAATTCAATAACATACTTTAGAAAATGTTGCAGTACCTATCTACATAAAAGAGCAGGCACATGAAAGAGATCTGAGTAGTCAAAGCTCTTAAAAATTTGATAGAGAAAGAAAGAAAAAACTCATGCACAATACAGTCTAGTTTACAATGTACAATAACAAGACAAGGAAAGTTCACAATGACACATTCAATATCTTCAACTATTGTTAATATCCAGAAAGTCTTTATTCATGTGCACGTCTGATTTATGTAAAACCAAATCTAGCTGCTGCCGGTAATTCTCAGAAGTATTTGCAATCACCCACCACCCAAAATCATTGATATGATCTACATTTTTCTAAGTTAATCATATCCAGTAGCGAATTATGTCAAAAACGACTTCAAAGTTAGTGAGACAATACAGACCTTGAAGCTTTTCAGCTGATTTTTTGAAGATCCTATCTGGGGAAATATCAAACATTATGGTTGAAGTAGGCCAGTTAAGCCTGTAAGGCCGAGTGTCCATGCCATCAGTCAACAAAACAACCTGCAGGGTAAAAGTAGAGAGCTAAAAGGGAACTTCTCATTTCAAAAAGACAAATTTAGTCATTTAACCTGTACTATAGATAACTACCTGCTTAAGTCCATCAATATGGTTTGCAGCACGGAGTAACTTATCGTCAATAAACTTTGTTGAGAGACAATATTGGTGTGAGTACTTCTTTAAATCCATTTGAACATTGGGAGGAACCAAGCAACCGGCATATGGATCGACAAACAGAGGCTCTGCATATGAATGCAATAATCACACAATTGGATCCACATTCCGCTAGTAATTTACAACTTGAGTATTGTTGATATAACAAAACATTTGTCACAGGGAAACTGAAAAATATTAGCCTGGGAAAGTGACGACACAAGTTGGTGACGACAATAATCATTTCATGGGGACTGAGCTTTAACGAAAAGAGAAATTCCGGAAGCAATTAGGTCGAGGCCTCTAAAATAGATTCGATAACTATTGATTGGTCAAAGTTTCGCGTACCCGACCTAATATATTTGAGACAATGATTTGTTCGCTAATTCATATTTCATAGAAAGTACACGTTCGATAAAATGCGCAAGAAACAGGATTTTAATACAACCAGATAGATAAAGATAAAGCTTACCCGGTCGATGAGTCTCCTGAAAACGAAGAGAAGCTGCGTTAATGGCGGATTGGAGTAATGGGTCATTGTCGTCGTCCAGTTTAGCTCTCAACAACACCCCATTTTTCTTCGTCTTGGTCCCGTCGTTGAAGCGTACCCTAGAGATAGTAGCTACGGCGGGCGCACATGCAAATCTTAATAAGCTTTCCATTGGTTGCAACGCTACGTTCAAACGGCCACGATGATCAAACTTTTCATCGATTGGTTCACCGGTCTCTACTGTATCGGACTGACCATTACATTGAACTACAAAGAACTGGATGCACACGAGTGGCCGTGGGTGTGTTTCTGTTCTTTCTGACCAAGGTCGCGTACACGTGGCGTTAGGCGGTTAAAATGAACTTCAAGCCAACCGTACGTTGCGCTGACTGGGCCACCACTCTTGGGTTCTGCCGCGGAGTTCTGAATCTGAACTGCTTTCCAAATTTCAGTTCCAAACTCAATCCAGTAACACTAACCCACACTTGTAAATTAATAATTAAATTTATTTTATTTAATATAAACTTTCTTACTTTCTAACAATAATAATTCAATTTTCTTTGGCATATAAAATCAAGCACTGGTTCGTATGTGTTAGCACACATGTCATTTGTCATTCAAGGCATGGCATCACCCTCTTACGTGTCATGCCTTCGGATTTTTCTCGAGTCCATGAGCCGGATTTGTCTAACAGAGAAGTTAGATTATTTTAAATATTATGTATAATATTTTATATTAATTATAAAATAATGTAGGAGAGATTTATAAAAAATAAGAAAAAATTACCTGTATATTATAAAATTAAGTATTTTTAATTTTAATAATTATATTTAATTTTTTTATTTTAAATCATCAAAAAATATATTAAAATTTTAATTTCAACCGTAAATTATACATATATTTTAACTCTTAAAATAGGTGTTTTTTTTTTGTATTATATTTTTAGTTTTCAAAGTTTGCTCGAAAAATAAGACTAATTTTGTCATAATTGTTTTAAATTATGCGTCGAAGGCCACTGAGAGAAATTGATCGCTGATTTAAGGCATGGAAAAGCAAAGCGACACATTAAAAGGGCAAAGTTGTTGAAAATTGAGGCTGACAGATGAGACACGCTGTTTAGTTGCCGACGAGGAATACAGAATTGGAAAGAAACACTCGCGGCACAAAGTGAATGATGCCAAATCATCAATGTATGTATGTATGTATGTATGTCCAGGAGACCAAAACAGCATTAAGTTACCATTCGGTCCTAAGTTTTGGCCTTTACTTTTTGCATGATAGTTGATTTTGACAGTAACTCGGTCAGTTTAGTTTAGCCAGAAGGACGCAGTTGAAGATGATTCATAAAACCGAAGTGTTGAATTATAAGTAGGAGTCAATTTTACAAATAGGAAGGTAAAATCAATGTTGTTTTTACTCAAAGGGCTTGATACTTGTCATCTTTACAGTCCCTGGTCTCCTACCAAACCAAAGGCGTAATCCCCAAAACACCCTTCAAAAGTGAGCGGAAAATTGGACTGAAAGCTATCAAAGTCAGTGGAAAGTGTTAGGTGTAGTCGTTAGAAATGCAAGTAAACAATAATACGAACAAATTTCTTTAAATATGGCTGAAATTAAAAGGCCACGGTCGCACGCCAAACACAAACAACAACCGAAAGGAAGCCATCCCAACACCAACTACGGCTTATCGCCAACCTCAACGCAATCTTCTTCTTCTTTTTCTTCCTACAAATCCTATTAGAAAAAATGGAACCCAAACACCAAAGCCTTGATAACCCAGAAGACAATTCCAATGAAGAACAGAGTCCACTTGCGATTTTCCCTTCTCAATATCCATTTGCAACTCTTTCGTTTTCCCTTTCTCTCTCTAAAGTTGTCCCAACAAACTCCTTCTTCGTTCAACCCAAAATTTCCACCTTGTTTTCTCACCAACCAAACAACGTTAAGGTTCCCACACAAGCCTCCTCACTTTCCCACCTCTCCCTCTCCGCCTCCTCCGCCACTGTCACTCCTTCTAAAATCTCATTCAAGTCCACAATCTCTGCAAACCCCCTTCAAAGCCCTCTCTCTTTAGGCCCGCACCGCCCCTTAGATCCCAACAATGGGGCAGCAATTCGTCGAGCTTCCATTGTTTGGTTCCGCAACGACTTACGTGTCCATGATAACGAGTGTCTCAACACAGCCAATAACGAGAGCATGTCTGTCTTGCCTGTTTACTGTTTCGACCCAAGAGATTACGGCAAATCCTCCTCTGGGTTCGACAAAACAGGGCCATATCGGGCCTCGTTTTTGATTGAGTCAGTTTCTGACCTTCGCAAGAACTTACAGGCACGTGGCTCTGATCTCGTAGTGAGAGTGGGGAAGCCGGAGACTGTTTTGATTGAGATGGCTAAAGCGATTGGAGCTGATGCAGTGTATGCACACAAAGAGGTGTCACATGACGAGGTTAAATCGGAGGAGAGGATTGAGGCGGCCATGAAGGAGGAGGGAGTAGAACTGAAGTACTTTTGGGGAAGCACTTTGTACCATATTGATGATTTGCCGTTTAAGTTGGAGGAAATGCCAACTAATTATGGTGGCTTTAGAGAGAAAGTTCAGGGCTTGGAGATTAGGAAGACGATTGAGGCCTTGGATCAGCTGAAGGGAATGCCATCTCGTGGAGATGTTGAGGCTGGGGATATTCCCTCATTATTGGATCTGGGGCACAGCCCGAGTGCTACAATGTTTCAGGTTTGGCCTGTAATTTGTGTTATATGTCTGCTAGAAATGCTTCAATTGCGGTGCTTTATAATGATCCTGTTGTGAGTTTATTGGATTCATGCTTTTCTAATTGGGATTCCTATAGAAATGAAAAATTAAAGACAAAAGGGTGGGCAATTGAACAGAAAAAGTTTATGTTGCTTGTTTAGCTGGATCCGAATATGATAGTTCATAATTCGAGTGTTTTCCTTTCAGAAGTAACGAAGAGACGATTCCTGCATAATGTAGAAGTTTCATATTCGCTTAGAATTTTGTTTGGTAGATAGCTTTTACCACTAAGTCATTCATAGTTGCATAATATTATTCTTATCTGTTATGGCTCTCATAATTTTCTTCTTAGGTCTTAGTTTATAAATATGCATACTTTGCCCCAAAAGAACATCGGAAAAAGCACTTAGGTAAGTATGTCCCGTAATTTTTTCGAGGTGGATTGTTCACTGGAGTGTCAAGTAGCCATATAAAGAGCAATCTTTTGTTTTTAGGTTTGGCATACATCTAGATGTTGATGCCCATGCCGATGCCTTTACTTCATGTCTTCTTACTTGGATGGTAGCACGGTTGATTCAATGTCATTGGTGTTCCAACAATTGTTCATTCGAAATGATAATTCTGTGGACCTTTATTCCAAGATGAGAATGCCGTGACAATATCGTCTTATGGTCATATAGGATGGAAAGCCAGCTGCCAATACTATGGTGGGAGGGGAGACTGAAGCACTACAAAGGCTGAAAATATTTGCGGCTGAATGCCAAGCACAACCACATAAGGGGACCAAGGATGGCAGCAATGATGGCATCTATGGTGCAAACTTCTCTTGCAAGATTTCTCCATGGCTTGCCATGGGATGCCTTTCTCCTCGTTCCATGTTTGATCAGCTAAAGAAAACTGCTACCAGGTATCCCTCAAGCTTAAATGTTTCTTTCCATAATTTATTTTTCAAGTGATGTATTTTCAGAATTGTGTGTGACATGCTCATTTTGAATGAATTTTGTGATTGTGAAGTATTTCTGCTGCCTCGAAGCGGAATGATGGTGGTGCTGGCTCATCTAGTACTGGATCAAACTGGTTGACGTTTGAATTGTTATGGAGGGATTTCTTCAGGTAAACTAACCATCACCTGCTTTGGCTCCCCTCACATTAATCATTACCTGGCGCTCTAGTGAATGTGATTGAAATGTACCCATTTTGGTTTCAATTTCTCCAAAGCAGCTGCCTTACGTTTTTTTTTCACTGTTGTTTGTAGATTCATTACCAAGAAATACAGTTCTGCAAGGAAATTGGTTGAAGCTGCTCCAGCCGCAGCTTGCACGGGCGCCGTTGCTTAAATCGAGAAGATTTACTGTGAGCCAAAAATGAAATTGTTTTCTGATGTGGACAGCTTGCATGTTTCTTAATGGCAATCCAACATGTAGCTGTTAGACTTCGAAGTAGGGTAAATAAAAATGCGTTTCCTCTGTCGAACTCTTTTTAGCTGCTAAACAAAAATATTGACTATGTAAACTCTGCTGGCTAGTGCCTTAATTTATGTGCTCTTACGTAACAGTTGCCCGGGATAAGCTTTCATATGATTATAACAAGTACTACGGCCGCAATTTAGATTAAGCTTGTAGAGCGCGACAAATATCTGTTTGTATTTCACTGAAACGAGGATACTTTCCTTACCTAACCCCTTTATTAGCTTCTCAAGTCTCTCAAGGGCTTGGAGCACGTGGATGAATTTTACATTGAATGAAAATGAAGAAGGAAGAAGATATTTTTGTGTTCTATAAGGAGAAATTTTACATATTTTATTAAATATATTTTTTTTAAAAAAAATAATAGTTCTATTTGTAATAAATGATATCAAAGTTAAATTTATTTTAATTTTAATATTTCAATTAAGTACCTACATATATCTAACGCGTTTACGAAAAATTTATAAATCTCAAAATAGAAAAAGATGAATATGCAAAAAGTCTCATTATAACGAAAATGTTACAAGATTAGATAGAAAAAAGTGTGATAAAATTTTACATTAAATAAAAAAAATATTCTTAAATTTTATAAAAATAAATTTTATACATCTTATTAAACATATTTTTTTTAAAAAAAAGTAATAAATTTAGTTCGTTTCAGTATATTCTAGTGAGAAATCTTGTGTTCAACTATGGTTGCTACAAAATTTATCAGAAAAGTTCAAAAAAAATTAAAATTTTTTTAAAAAAAATCTAAAAGATTAAAATTTTTTAAGAGAAAGTAATCATTGAACTCTTTTAGATTTTTTTATTTATAATTAATAAATAATTTTTTTAATTAAATAATTTTACCCTAGCGTAAATTATCTGTTTGTCTTATTTCAGACTTGTTTTCTATATGTAAATAAGAAGCAGCAGTGGTTTCTTAAATTATAAGACACGATGGGCTGTGATTGTGAGGATGAAGTTAATAAGCCTGACTGCGTTTGTGACTCAAAATAATTGCTATAAGTGAGTTGAGCTTACAGCTTAAATACACAGAGATTGATTGGTGGCTTCAGTCTTCAGAGACATAACAACCCGTTAGATGTGGACACGCAAGAATTTCATAATACATCTAACAAGAGGAAGCGACTTTTACTTGTTTCTCCACAGTTGCCCAACGTTTGCAAGAACCATCTCAATTTTGAAGGTGAGAGACGCAACGTAGCGATGCGAAGTTGCCTCTTATCGAATCTGCAACATACAGTATAAAGATTGGGAATTGCAAAAGGAGTTCGGGGCGGGGATCCAAACAATAATGGGGGAAAATTTTGAATAAGAATATGTTCTCATATGATTCCAGAAACTCTGAGAGAAGAAAGCACAACGAAAATAATCCAAAGCAGCATGAAGTATGCACTTGTAACCCAGGCCCATAGTTTTGGCCCTCCAAGCTCTCCACCCAGTGTAAGACACCTTAAAACCAGAACAGAAATACAACCCACAGAAGTAGAGAAGAATACAAGCAACGAAAAGCTTAGTCCCTCTGCATTCTGGATCCGCAATGGTATCCCTATATACTATGAAGTTGTATGCAGTGTCAACCAGCCATGGAATGCCGATGCCCACATATATATTCACCGAATTACTACAAGACAGAATGTGGACAAATCAATATCATTTCTCACAGATTTTGATCTGTTATGGCATAACAATAACGTTAACTAGCCTGGAAAATGAATGGAACGAGTCATCAATTTAGGGCATTGAAAAAAAAAATTCTTGTTTTACTTCATAAACATTGAGTTTAAAAAGGTAAAATGAGCAAACAAATCAAAAATGCTTTCTCATTGAAAATTAAATTAAGAGTTCTGGATCTTCTCAGTTACTATTTCTATTCATTCCCAACCATATTTCTCAATTGCAGTGGCCACCTTAATGTCTCTGTTCCATATCCTGACATCCAGGCGCAAGTTAAAATTTTAAATTAGAATTTCTTCATGCTCAGTGGTCTTTTCCATATTCTTATATTACCATAGAAATATTTTGATCCGTAGACCATAATCAGAAATTTATATGCAGAAGTGATCTGAAATAAGTTTCTAAGAATGAAACCTGCAAGTGATATTTGCAATAGCAGAGTCTGCTGTTATCTGACGCTCAGCAGCAATCTTACTGGCCACTAAATCTGGCCACGAAGTTCCACTAGCTAATGCCGTGAATGCTATGACATAAGCATTTATTCCTGCAAGAAAGTAGGGTATATAAAAAAGGGCCTTCGGTACCTAAACTATGAGGAAATTGTTTTCATCATCATATAAAGAAAGAAAGGAATTTTATATCTAGGGAGGATAGATACCTGTGACACAGCTTATAAGATCCGTGAGCTTTGTAACAATGTAGGCAATCCAACTGATGAAAGCGAGAGAGCAAATGAAGGCTATCCACCCGTGAGCAATATGATAAGGAGGTACAAAAGCAAATAGAAGTCTCCATGGTGCAAGTAGAGATTGCCAAAACACTAAGGCTAGCCGTATATAAAAATTGTTCAATTTACTTAATTCTGGGCTTTCCAACTGTTTAAAAAACCAGAAATAATTCGTGAGGATCTATCACTAAGCTTGGAAAAGGGAAAAAAAAAATCAAACCAGTTAATTGCGAAAAATCAGTACAATATATGTACTAGTACGCAACTACATGATGTAAACATTAACAAATTATATCAAAGGAGTCCCAGCTATTATATTGTAATAAAATTTTAATAATCTGCAGCTAATTTAAATTAAACCATAAATGAGAAAGCCAGAAGAAGCATTGGACCTAAAATGTCTGCCTCATGACTCTACATTTTCAAAAATCCCCCAGAAAAATGAATTGCTTTTGCATTTTAAACAGTCAAATCAAGTTGCATTCCCAGAACTGCTCTGAATGATAGTTATCAAAAAGAATAAAAAATGGTTTTGAACAGACTAAATTCCTAGGATACTTCTATTAGGGATGGGATAGATTATTTCTCCCAAAGTCGGAGAGATAAAAGAAAAAGAATCATGGATTGAGCCAACACATGATTTTCTGCCATCACTTCTCAGAGAAAGTTTATTCTAAAATACAGCACGGAATACATTACCCTGAGTGCATCCACAAATTGCTGTTTCCAGGTTGCAAGCACAGTAGGAGATTCTAAATTTAGCTCCTCATGAAAAGGTTCATTGGAAGATTCATCGACATCTTCAGTTCCGGGCATTTTTTGATATACTGGACCTGCAAGGATGAATTTCTAGATTGGTTAGTTATGATTCACAGAGGCAAGAGCTAAACACATCACCATTCTACCAGTCCTATAAATTATTTACAGCACAATCAGAGATGTTGTAGTGCAACATTCTTTTTCCTCTCTACCTTGAGACCATTTCCCTTGCCATTTCCACTTTTCTGCTAGGACCTTTATACCCCACACCACTAATGATGGCACCGATAAAATTTGAATGGCATTCTAACAAAATAGATCTTCATAGGAGGACTAATGGCCACAGATAAAACCCATCCAAAAGTCAAAATCATGTCACAAATATGATGAATTAAAAGAAAAAACCAACCCTAAGTATGCACTCACCTAACATGTAGCTCCTTCAAGAAAATTGCCAATAATTTATAAACAAGAATGGCCAGAATGCAGTATTGATTGAATTTCCACTGATCATTTTAAATCTATTGCATCAATGGAAAAGATGTGTCAGAGTGGTACCTGTCTTGTTTGCTGAATGAATGGAAAATATATCAACAATGTCACTATTTTCAACTTCACCAAGTTGAAGTATTTCACAGCATTCATCATGGACATTGTCCTTATCTTTACGTGAAGTGGTCTCTTCTGGCACCCAATCCTCCGGCCTTTCAGTTCTTGCTCTGAAGATAAGCAGAATAGAAATCACAAAAGCCTCAATTGAAAAAAAAAAAAGAAACAGAAATAAAAGGACAGAAAACATACAAAGGAAGAGATAAAAAAGGCCAATGCTTATCTTGTGCATAAGCATGTGTCAGAAGTAATCCAAATTGCAGTACTGTCAATAAGGCCTCCCAAACTGTAATCACATTGGGGGTCCACACCTGAAGCATAAAGTTAGAACTTCAAGTTAACAAGATTAATGTCAGCCATAACTATGACAATGCATCCTCCAACTACACTTGAGCGTAAGTATTAGACTGATTGGTAAAAATATTCAACCAGATCATCGTTACTCTCAACTATGAACATTGAATCCATTTAGTTGTATCATAATCGTGAGTTTTATGGCGGCCAATAACAATCAGATGCTCACTTATGCTAGGATGGAGGCTAAAACAAGAGTAAAGAGTGAAGTGCGCGGGCTGTATCAGAAGACAGCATTGGTTTTGGTATCTTGGCTCAAGTCATCTGCAACAGTGGAGAAAGATATGAGCATTTGATTTGATATTTCAGTCGTATCAAGCTTAAATAGTAAATTCATTTTCATTATCCAATTTTTTGTTTCTATCTTCATATGTGTAAACTTGTTCATACTTAGTTGTTTTATTTAAAAGTAAATATTTTTATGGTTATAATCAATTAGGTCACTACATGAAGACAGTTATTGGATGTTGCAGTTATTTTAGAATCCCTATAGTGTTTTCTTTTTCCAATGAATCTCTGCTATGGTGTAATTTTGTTCAAAATGAAAAGTTTTTCATTTTTTAGGAGAAAACAAAGGGGGTTTGAAGAGAGAGCAGAGAGGAAAGAACAGATAAGAGAGAGAAGGGGGAAAATTATTATCGAACCAACATTTCATATCATCTAATCCATCTAATTTTATCCATTAACTTTTCTTCAACCTAGGGCTCACAAATGTAACAGATATCCGAGGCGCCACATCATCTGTAACACATTATGTAAAGTAAGAGATGTTGATCCTACCTCTCATATATATTTCAATGTACTCAGATTTTATTATGGCCATCTAAATTTTGATTCTAGAGCATTGTTTGTTTAATATTTCCAACAACACAAATCACAAAGCATTTACATCAGAGGACATTGCTAAAAGTTACCTCTAAAATTATGTATAGCCAGACATAAGCCCAGAAAGACCAAAAAAGCTCTACTAGCCAAACTCCTAAGTCAGATATCTTTTTCAGTTCTCCAGCTTTTGGAACTACAACACAAACAGCATGGATGGGAAACAGATCAAATGCAGCAGAACCAACAAGCGTTGCAGGACCCAGACCTAGAGATTAAGTGGAATTCATAGGATGTCAAAATATGTGAAAGAGAATAGGTATCTTGCACTTTACACAAAAGAAAGAAAAAAGGATTCTAGGTGCATGGAGGAAGTAAAAGATAACAAAGACACAAACCTCCAGCATACAGGCTTCCAATGTTCCGTATAGCATCAATTGTAGCTAATGAGATTTGAGGGAAGCTAGTCCCGAAGGCCAGCAGGGTAATGTCTGCAATAGTGTAATTCCATAACTTTTCATATCTAACAGTTTCAGCTTTGGTGCAAGGATCTATTTCTACCACCTTACGTGAGTGCTTCACAACATTCTCCATAGAACGGAAAAAGCGAGCAGTAATAGATGACAATCCCATAAAACAATAAGCAAGACCAAGAAAATACAAGAAGGCCCGGAACCCACCCCCCAGAGATGTTTCGCCACTGAAAAGCAGGTAGCTATCACATTTTTCGAAATCCAAAATATTGGAAACTCTAGATACGCTCTCAAGGCTTTGGTTTTGTACAGAGGTGGTCATCTTTAATCAGCCACAAGTTGTGGGCTAACCTGATATGAAGGAAAAGTTAAATGCAATCAGATGGTACTTCAATATCAAATATGATAATCAAATAACAAAACAAATAAACAGTAAAAGAAAACTTAATAAGAATCTCGTAATAATCCTCCCCAAAGTCTTGTACTAACTTAGTTCAGTATCATTTTCAAAGTGGTGAATGAGGATTTAAGTCTGCACAGAATTAGCATTTAAATTTCAGTTCACACATTTGTCCCTCATTTTACTGCTACAAACCCAAAAAGTTTAGCTTTTACTGATCAAGTTTTGAGTAATTGGACTCAGAATGATGCTACTCTGATACAGAATCCTACGATAAGATACATATGAATAACCACATATCAGTTTGTAATCACAATTACTTTCAATTCCATGTTATCAATAAACAGCTTAGTATATCATACATACTCATACTCTAAACGAAATGCAAATCTCATCAAAACGGCACAGACTCGTAAAGAAAACTAAATCCAATTTAACGCAAATTGTTAATCAGACATGATCGCAACATCAGCACACGGACTCCAAGATCCATAATATATCGTTCCAAAGATCAAAATTGAAAACATGCAAGCAAGTTTGGATCTCAAAAGCTTGATTAACCGATAAGAACATGAAGAGATTGAACAGAATAAAGCGAAATGAGTTATACGAGATAAAATCAAATCGAAAATGTTTACCGGAAACCAGAGGGGTCACCGGAGACTCGACTGAACTCCGGATACAGCTAATGTTGATTATCGACTTCAAACAAATAAATAAAAGCGAGAGAGAGAGAGAGAGAGAGAGAGAGAGAGCGATTCTTACTGCAACTGATATAAATATTGGAGGGGTCCGTCTTATTGTTGAAAATTTAGTGTCCAAGTGAAGTTGACGTCTTTGCCGCTTTAGTGGACATTGTATCCTTGTTTCTCAATGGACTATGCTCCACGATCCAGNAATATCTATTTCAATATTTATAATCTATCTAATATCTATTAAAATTAGAGTATCAATTTTTTTTTTAATTAGACAAGGCCAGATATTCATGATATACAGCTAAATTGCTATCCCTTGCCTTTAATTTATCTCCGCCTTTGAGAGTGTTTTGAGAGTGTCCAATGGGACGACAACGACCATTGGACAAGCTTCTTCAGATTGTGGTGTTAAAAGCACGAAACGTGATTGCACCATCATTATCTCTAAACATAGTATTTTTCTAAGATAGCACTGTGAATAGCACATGGCAGGGCGGTACCCAATACACCGGCAACTCCTATCATATGAAATGGGTTCAAGAGGATTCCCCTCCATGATCAGCAGGTCTGCTAGAAGTGCCTCAGCTAGTGTAGTAGTTTAGCCTCGAAAAGGGTACTTACCAACCTAACTTACGATCGCTTTATCTATTACGGCCGCATAACTCGTTTAGGCGGCTGTTCGCTTTTGGATCTTCATTTCGAGTTATGCGGCTGTTCGCCTTTGGATCTTCATTTCAATAGCTGTCTAAGATAGTAGGGGCGGTGGATTGGGGGATGCTAATCTCATAAAGGAATCAAAATCTTTCCGGGAAAGCCTCTTATTGCGGGTCTACATCAAGTGGGTCTTCACTAGAACAAATCTAGAGATCGAAAGAGAATTGATCGAATGCTAGTAAGTGAGGAGACGCTGTCTTTTGTCAAGGTCAAACTGAAGGTGCATCCTAATTCGATATCAGACTTGGAATGGCTTTGACAACACTTGGCTACGTGTAGTAGACCTCCTCGCTCTTAGGGTGGCTCCTAGCTTTTCTTTTGCATTCAAAGACGAATTGTCGTATCCATACTGCGATGGCAAACATTTGGATCAATAATTATTTCAAGTTCGCATGGTATGGCGAACGCACCTTGAGCCTCACTGCTTCGGAATTTTATCAATTGAGGTGAAAGACCATGCGAAATCCTCACTATGTAAATTCATATTGAGCACTCATGGGTCACTTCACTTTTTCATCAACTGGTTTGATTTGATTCTTTAATTTTCGTAATTACTTTTGGTTCAACAATTATGATACTAATAATGAGAACCTTTTGCCAACTCACGCAGACTAATCACAGATTAGGAACAACTAATGAAACAAGAGCTACCATGATAGTATCAGGTCTATCATCAAATCGAACTGCCGTAACTACCTTGTTAGCGCCAGTAATGACGCCAACTTCACCAACCCACTTCAAAATATTGTATGTTGGGTCATAACAACACATAAATAGAGTGGCCACGGCAAAGGTGGTGGTGGCGGCATGAAATTAACAAAACTATGGCTAGAGATCATATGGAGCAGATAAACAGGAGTACACTGGAGGTGGTCAAGGCGCATGTTTTTGAGAATGATGCCAATCAGGCTTCACAATACCAAGCAAATTGAGAATTGAAAAGCAACGACAACGAGGATCCTTGAAATTTATCAAGTCTTAGATCCATCTTCGGATATCACCATAAATTGCAAAGCTTAAGACTACCGTGCTGCAAGTAGGGAATGGAGAGTTGTCAAACAGACCCTGGCAAATAATTAGGTTCAGTTTGCTCCAAAACAGTAAAACTCTCCAAAAGCAACAACAGTCGTGTAAAGAGCATTCATGGTTCGTCAATCAAATTCTAATTCCGAACACATCCCTATAGCATCTATAAAAGTTACAGTACAGTACTTCCGACACTAATTCCCTCAATCATGAAGGCAGAAAACTAACAATCACAAGAAGCCAAGGAGGCTGTCCTTTCAGTTGAGCAAAAACCTATTTTCTAAATTTGTGACAGCAGCAATACATACAAACAATCTTGCTTGCTTAAAATGACCAAGAGTCCAACCACAGGCTGGCTTGGAATTTAAAGAACCAAGGGTGAAAAAGAATACCCACCACTATAAAACCAAACACTAGAGAAAATACTGCATGTATTAAAGCATGTTATACATAAAACAGAATATGTAATCAGTAATCAAAATGGAATAGACAAGTCCAAACAAGTCCCCAGATTTGATTGCAGAATAAAGAAAAAAGAAGCTAGAAAAAGTAATCAAAACAGACAATGTGAGAAAATACTGAAATAAATATTCAATCTTCCTCCTCTCCCTCGTTCTCAGCAATGTTGAAGTACCGCAGCTCATAGATACTTCGGTCCTTGTTTGAAGCAATCACCCGAAGCCAATCTCTTACATTGTGTTTCTTCAAGTACTTCTTGGTCAAGTACTTAAGATACCTGAAAACAATAAATAAGCATGATGAAAACATGTCAAGCATGGCACAAATGGAATATAACAATCTAAGCAGGGTGCATGCAACAGTGAAGTTAAATTACCAAAAACAAAACATCATAATAAGAAAAATGAAAATGATATAGTACCAGTAATGGAGCAAAAATCAACCCAAACTCACAGTATGATGCTCTAACTATAAGATAAAACAACAGGTCCAAATTAAAAAACAGTCAAACATCTATCCAGATTGACGGACCAATGAAAAAAAATAACTACATAACTGAAAGAACCCAATTCTACAATGCCAGCAGGATGAAACATAAAACGCTAGTGGAAAGTAGCATTTGCACTCTTTTTATAATCCAAACTCTCTCCAATTTTTAAATAATTGTGAATACCACATCCTTGTCACTCCCAAGATTTTTAAGTCACCTTATCTTCTTTAATCTTGCCAATGAGACATTGCTAACAGCACTGGCATGAAACTTAGTTTAAAACAAGCATATAATATACTATGGCATACGTAGGCACTTGCGTACTGCATGTATTCAAAGCGAAAACCACACAACAGATACGCTTGGCAGAAATACTGAATTCCCATCGCATCATATTAACACTTGACCATGTACTTTTAATTTCACATCGAGAGTTTCCAATTACAAATGATTTAGTTATTATCAAATCAGAACTGAACAAGACTAAAATCTCTCTCTTTCGCGCCATCTAAGAGATCCAGATCCCTAAACCCTAAAGAAAGCACCAATAATTACAAACCTAACGCTTAAACAACATAAACGAATTTCAACATTAACAATCATCAAGCACAGAAAAAGATTCAAAGAACAAATAAAAAAAAATCACCTCTTAGAGAAGCTGCTGTCAGATGTGACGGTGATCTTGGTCTTGTCACGAGTGACCGTAATGGAGTCACCGAGGGCACCGGCCTTGCCACCGACCTTGATCCTTTCCTGGAGGAATTTTTCCAGTGAGGCGATGTCCATAATTTTATCTTCTACTGGCTTCCCGCAGTCTATCACGAAGGTCGCTCCCTTCTTCTTTCCTTTGACTCCAGCTGCACCGCGACTCATTTTCGCTACTCTGCTCCGCCTCTCGGTGAACCAATCAACTAAAAAGAAGTAAGGGCTCTATGCTGCAGCTGGGGGCTGTGTGAAGAACGAAGATATAAAAAGGAGACTTAGCAAAATGGGCTGACTAGGGTTTCAGGTTCCGACCAAACGACGTCGCTTTCTTTAAAATATAGAATTTAGACGAATAATTATTATTATTTTATATTTTAAGGAATGTTTAATGACAATTAAATTTGGGAAAATTTTCTCAAACTAGTCGTATTTATAAACATACTTACCTTTATAACTAATCCTAATTTAATCTTACTAAAATTAGTCAATTTTAATAATTATTTTAATTTTACTTTTATAATTAATCAACGAAAATTAAAATTTTTTTGTTGCTCGCTATTTTTATTTTAAATTTTTTATACTATTATTTTTAAAAACAAACTCTCTCTCTTTCGTCAAATTTGTCCCCAAATAGGTATTCAAAAATATTCCAAAGGAGACGAAGGATAGTGAATTAATTTTATTAATGCTGAGAAAATTTAAATTTATTTATTTATCAGATATTTTAGGTATGTTATTGTTGAGTTAATTGATTGACTAATTAGGGAAAAAAAATAAATAGTGTAGAGCCATTGTTGTTGGTAGTAGATTTAGATCTTGTATGCGGATAATGTAGAGTTAAATATATTAACACGATGGGGTAAGGTTAAAAAAGACAGACAAAGATGATGGTTGTTGGTTTGAGAGAGAAGCCAAAGGGAAGGGGAGTCTAGGGTCAAGTCAAGGAACATAGTTCTGTGATCGGGAAGGCTGTGCGATTGGGGAGCCATGATCATGTCGGGGACTTGAGTCTGCAATCGAGGAGCCATGATTGGAGGCTTGCATCCGCAATCAGGGAGCCATCGTCCGGAGCTTGGGTTTGCGATCGAGGAGCTATAATCACAATCTTACAGGAGAGCCAGCAATTGTAATAATAATTATTTATTTAATAATTAAATAATAACATAATACTATAATATTAATTAAATAATAAATATATTATTAAATAATTAATTAAAAATAAATATTTATTATCTTAAATAATTAAGAATATTAATAATAAATTATTAATTATTACACACTACCTTATAAATTATTTATAAATTTAATTTCAATATAAATAATTAATAAATATTAATAGACATATACTAATTAAATATTAATGTTAATTGAATATATAAATTAATATTAATATAAATTATTAAATAATTTTTTAAAAAATTATTACTATTTTAAAAAATTATGATTTATTATTAATTAAATAGAAATCAGCCAAAAGATGCAAGTGGCAGCGAAAAAAATGTAGAAAAAATTAAAAAATACAGTCGTAATTTAATTGAGTGTTTATTTTCTATAAAACTATGACCCAACTACCCTACAGCAGCAAATTAGTGAACATTAATGTGGCAGTTTATATGCTTGAAATAATTAAGTATTAATTAATTAATTAATTAATTAATTATGCATATTTATTAATATGTATTAACTATCTAGTGGTGAATTAATTAAATAATAATCTTATATATTAATTAAAATTTAAATGTGGCAATTAATGTATTTTTAAAATAAAATCAACTAATAACTAATTATTAATTGATCACCCACACACCAAAATATATTAATTATCTAATAATAAATTAATTAAATAATAATCTTACATATTACTTTACTGTTAATATTGTATAATAGCATACATAAATATTAAATATTTTATAAAATATTAATAATAAAATATATATAACAATTATTTAATAATAAATATACAAATATTTAACAGATAATAAATAGATAAATAAAATAGACTATAAAATATAAATAATTGATTCTAAATATTAAACAAGTTATTAATTATATAATTTATTTTAATTAATATTATTTATTAACTAAATATTAAAAAATTATTAATTAATATTTTTAATTATCAATTATATTACTATTACTCAATTACTTGAATATAATAATTGTATCTTAATATAAAATAAACAATGTATTAATATAATACTAATTAATTATTTACTAATTGTTACATTATCAATGATTATCATTACTTTATTAATCTTTATATAATCATTACGATTAATTATCATTGAAAAGGTGTTGTATTTAACATTTTTTTTTTATTGTTAAATTCTAACAATTATTAATTATTGTTATTCCAAATATTAATTTATGCAATCATTAATTATTGCAATTCTCCATTTATGAGATCATCTATTTTTGCTATCACCAATTGACAATTCCATCTTAATTTTTGTGATTTTTTATTTCTACGATTCTCTATTTTTGCAGTTCTTAAATTTTACAATTTTCATTTATTTTTGTGACAATTTATTATTTGCTGTGATCCCCCTTTTATTTTAGTAATCATTTATTTCTGCGATCCCGCCTTTATTTTTGTGATATGTTATCAATTGTATTAATTATATAATTAATAAATTCATAAATTTATGTAATTAAATAATAATTATTAATTAATTTGTACTTAAATATTATGATTTTAATTAATTATAAATTATTAAGTAATTATTTGTAATTAATACTTAATTAGTAATATATTATTTCTTAATTATATAAAATAATAAATATTAATTCATATGATAAATATAAATAATTATATTAAAATATAATTTAATTAATTTTAATTTTAAAATTTAAAGTTAAAAGCTGAGATTGTATGTTTTAGAGCATTTAGTACATGACATATAATCGAAGGTCAAAATTTAAATGTCAAATTAATTAATAAGAAAATAATAGTAAACTTACAATTATAACTTTTTACGATCACAGTTGAAATTTACTAAATCAATTAATGCATGCTAATGGAAATTAAAATTTTGTAATTAACTAATTATAAAGTATTAGAACAAGTAGTTTGTAATTTTCTTAATTATATAAGATAATAAGTATTAATTTTTTAATTAACTATCGAATAATCATTTACAAATTCACAATAAATAAAATATAAATAGTATATTAACAAATCTATTAATTATGTAAATTATGTAAATTATTAAGCACATATTATTTAATTAATTATTGCATTAATAATTATTTAATAAAATTTTATTAATTAAATTATTAAACAGTGTACTAGTAATCGTAAAAAATTGTGAAAACTTTTCCAAACTAGTCTTATTTGTTAGTTGCCATCTTGACTTTTTTGATCAAACAAGCAATAATAATGATTTCCTTATAATTTTAGATATTTATATTTATAATATTACTATCAAGTAAAATATCTAAAAAATAAATTTTGTGCATTATAAAATTTTTACTATTTTTTAATTAAATAACTTGACTAAAAATAAATATAATACCATGTTAACAGTAATTAAATTCATATTTTATAAATATTAATAAATAAACGACTCATTTTTATTTTGCTGTTGTTTTGAATATTTGCGCGGGGAAAAGTTAAGAAAAAATAAAATTTAAATTAGTAAATTTTTTTAAAAAATAAAAATAAAAGTAGAGTTTAAAAGTGATGTAATATTTATTTTATTTTGACTGGTCATGGGAGCAAAATTGAAATAATTATTAAGATTGGCTAATTTTGATAAGATTGAATTAGGGTGTTGCCAATGCGAACTCTTGTAAGGCTAGTTTGGGAAATTCACCAAGGACAAATTCCGTTTTTTATGGACGTTTCGGCAAATTTAGGTTTCGTTTGTTGTTATAGTACTGCAATCTTAAAGCGGCGCCGTTTATAATAATTTCCCAAAACGGCGATTGAAATCTACTACTCTAACACACTAGTAGATTCCAGTATCGCGAAAATAAGCACACGATTTTCCTGTGCTGTGGAAATTACCGGGAAAATTTGATATGGAAGAAGAGCTCAGTGACCTCGTTCCGTGTTCTTCCGTTGCTGTTGATTCCATCCTCCGTGTCGGAACGGTAACGAAAATTTATGTACTATTTTACTGTTCAATTTTAATATTGGTAGCAACGCTACTCACAAATAACAACGAATTCTATTTCAGGCAGGTGCAATTTGGGGATTGTGTACCGGTCCAGACCAAGCTCGTAAAAGAGGTGAGCTTACAAAATTTAATTGAATTAATTATTTCTTTAATTTTATAGCTAAGTTCCCGCCATGTTATTTTCTTCAAAAGATTCGGGCTGAGCAATTGGTTTAGACGTAATTCGTTGTATTATTAAATTAAGCTGTGCTTCGTGTTTATCCTCGTATAGGTCTAAGCGGCATTGGCCAAACTTCCTTTGTGGTAATATATGTTTTAATTCCTTTCAAATTATAATACGCCATTGCTACTTTGCTCAATTCCTGGCGTATACTCTGATGTGCAGGCAAAATCAATTGGTAAATACGGTTTTCAGTGTGGTAAGTAACCTCGTGTTGAGCTTCTGATGGTTGTTATGTTTAATTGTTTGCTTCATAAATACATGTTGAGTTATTGCTATCATATTTACAAGACAGAGATAGCAGACTTCATGGTATTGACATGGATTTTAAGGCTTGCTTGCAGTAGTTCTTCATTTTTTTTATTGAGGAAAAAAAAAAGCATTCAGGATGACTTTCAAGTCGCATAAGGCACAATCAAGAAGTTTCGAACCAAACTTTTATTTTAAATATCTTGTTAAATGCATTGAACTCTTTTTCTTTTTCTTTGTATTTTTAGAGCTTTGAAGTCATTGAGATTGTACTGACTCCTCAGGATCTCAAATGTCTTCTAAACTCAGTAATTTCTAGTCAATGTGATGCCACAATATTCGGTCAGGATACTTTTCTGAGCTTTCTTACTCTGGTAATTATGTTATATGATATGTGTGTCACGCTTTTGTAAACCTTGAGGCATTCTTGCCGTGTTTTCCTTGCGCCCTCATCTTCTTGTTTAACCACCGCATCTTTTTCTTTGGTTATTCATTTTTTTATCACAGTTGTCAAGTCATTTATCTTGTCTTAGTGGGCTTATTAGCATCTTTTGTATTGCTTCTTGCGTGGCCAACTAATTCCCATCCTTTTTAGTAATTCAAAATGTAAATTTTATAAATTCTATATTATCCCACAGGACTTGTTGCTGGTGTTTTTACTATGACTCGTTGTGGGATTCAAAGATACCGGAGGCAAAATGATTGGGTTAGTTATATACCATTCTCTTCAATTTGTTTTCTTTTAGTATTTGTTATTTGTGTTGACATAAATATAAGCTTGTCAATATGTAATATCAGTGTCAACATTTAAGTGCTTCAAGCTGTTTGGCTAATATCTAAACCTTCAAGAATGCTATATGGCTAACTTTGGCTAGAATTTGTATGGATCCCAAAGCATTTGAGCATCAGACATGGAGCTCTGCTGGAGAATCCTTATAGCAAATATTCTCAACTCAGCTAGAAGTTAAGGCAGTTATCATTATACCTTTTCTCTCTCTCTCTTCAAACTGCAATACTTTTATGCTTGCTTATATGGTGTTGTGCCCAGGAGGCTTGTGACTGGTTCTTTGCTGCAGTTTTGGTGATAAATTTTAGATTATGCATAGTATGAAGTACATGTAAGTATAAGCATTGCTATCATTGAGAAATTGTGGGTGCTTCACAGGAAAATATTTTTGAGTTAGATAATACAAGTCCGGAGGATTCTGTAATTTAAATTCAAAGCCATCACCTCAATGGTGTGGTTAAAAGCATGGTTCATCCCGTCTGAGATGGAACTGTTGTTTGATGTATTTATTTTTCCGGTGGAAGTGTTTGTAATCTGAAGCCACCTTTGACTTTACAAATGCTTCACTTCAATAAAATGACATTTCAAATCCCTGCAATATATGTATAAGTATCAATTACTCTATTCTCTGACAACATTATTGCATAGCATGAGTGTTGGCTGGCCATTCAATTGTTGTAAAAGGAAATATGGAAGATTATAATAACCTGAACTTTCTGATGCTTCTATCTATTATGAGATACGGGTATGGCTTGTGACTGAGGGGAATTTTCAAGTTTTTTTCTTCTTGCAGTTCAATGCTTTCATTGCCGGTGCTGTTGCTGGGGCAGCTGCTGCAGCTGCAACACGGAGATGGACACAGGTCATTGGCATGGCTGGCCTGGTCTCTGCTTTCAGTGCTGCTGCTGACTACTCCAGAACAAACTGAATATCTCGTGATGAAATTCTGAAGTGGATGATTGAGGTGACTCTCACCCATGTGCTTCTTATTTGATCAACCATTAATTTTTTGCCTCCTGCTTTATTTTTTCTACCCCAGGTGGCTATATGGATATTGTCAACTGAAATATCAACGTTGCCTTCACATCTGTGGCGTGTGAGAAATTGTGACTGTCATAAACATTTATTACTTATTTCTTAAAAGACAAAAAATAAAATAATAAAGGTAAGAATTTAAACTCACAAGGCAAACAGAGTTGTTACGTGTTTCGCTTTTCTTATTGTTTCCCTAATGCAAGAGCTGAACGACGACATTTGTCTAAAAATCTTATTAAGCTGATTTATAATTCTTATATGTCTGATATTTATAATATTCTGTAAGTACGAGGTCATCACTATATATACTTCGGTTGACTGTTTGACGTTTGCAATTGAACTGCACATGACTCCTATAGATGTTCAAGTGCTATATATATATATATATATATATAATGTTATTCTTTTAGCTCCTTGCGGAATGGATGTGCAATTTTTCCTGCATTTCTATTAGTTACCTTCAACTCATTTTGCACTTTTTACTTCAATGCATTTAGTCCTCTGTGTTTAATTCTCCGTCTAACCAACAACTATTAGGGTTTTATTGGCTTGTTCAGGCCTGTACCGTATTATATTCAACGCACCCCGTCCAAAATTTGACTATTTAAGGCTGCATTCGCTTGGTTGGGGGCAAATGACAGGCCCCTAAAACACGAGGGGTAGAAATTGTCCGCCAGAACATGAAAATTTGGGCTGCTGAACGGCTGCACCGTGAAATGATATTGTCTAGAGGTTTGTCCGGGTGGAACCCCAACATAAAATTGCTAGCAAGTACGTTGAATATTCAGTTCAGCTTGTCTGCAATTAGAGAACATCGTTCTGTTGGTGAGCCCTCCATTCAAACACAAACCCAGACGTGGCCGTAAGACTCGGCATATTCGTCCTTAGCTTTCTGTCCCTGTATGTAATGTAAGGGGCATACCACCATAAATTCTCACCGACAGCTCAACTTGATACGATAGGATAGGTAGCATTAAATTCCTTTTGTGCCTTAACCAGAATCTTAAATTTCTTGTGCGGGTGCCACTTCCTTTCGAGACGCGCGAGGCTTCGTTATGTTACTCAAGCGGCAGTTCGACCTCCGAATTATTTATCTATTATAGCACATATTTGATTCAATTTACGAGGTTGGTTTGGGAAAGTGATATTTAGATTGCTTTCATAAACTTCGTGTCATATTTATTTTTAATTAATTTTAATACATTGAAATTTTGCTGTTCCGTCCAAGTAGAGTGATTTCTGATTTCTCTCCAAAACAAGAGCAAGACATCGTTGTCTGCTATTGGGAATATGAATCTGCCTGCACCCAATCAAATCTTCCGAAATCAGACGATACGATAAGATCCCACATGAAAAAAATTGTGCACTGATTTGCAGGACATATGGGGATACGTGATAAGGATTGGGATGGACGAGACTCTGACCGAGACTGAGTACTCTAACATCAAAATCCAGTAGGAGCTGATGCGGTGTCCACCGATCCACGTAATCTCGAAGTTCCTTGCTATGTCCAATGCCTATAAGGGTATGTACTGACTGCCACCTCATCAATTTTGGAAGCTTCCCACGTGGCGAAATAATCGTGACCGTGTGAGGAGCAAACCAAACTACCTCACGCATGATGCAACTATCATTATCTATCTGTCTTCGGTATTTTCTTCTCTTATTGTAATTTCAAAGCTTCTAGTTCCACCTTTTCTTTCGCTATATAATTTCAGCCTTCTCGGAAGAGAGTTTTTACTTAATTTCCTCAAGCCATATTATTTCTCTCTTTGGCAACGTAATATCATCGTCTTCGTTGATCGTATCTCTGCGCCTGAGGTAAGGTACGTAGCAGATCAGTCTTGTGAGTGTTCATACTCGAGGGCTCGAGATTACAGTTTTTCTTTGCCTTTGCGTGAAGATGGAAGTCGAGATTCATCCGAATAATAATAACATGGTGGTCGAGTACCAGGAGGTATGTAGTTTTTGTTTTCTGTGTTTCGTGAATCATCAACCCTGTTGAATAATAAGAAATTTATGGCTGATGGGATGAGATATACAGGAATATATAAGGAATGCAAGAGGAGTGCAGCTTTTTACTTGCAGATGGTTGCCTTTCTTTTCTCCGAAGGCTGTTGTTTTCATCTGCCATGGTAGCTACATCTTTGTCTCTAATCTCTCTCTGTGTCTTTCAGTGGTTGGGTGTGAATGTGATTATTCATTTAATTCATTTATGGGTTTGCAGGTTATGGCATGGAATGCAGCGATTTCATGAGAGGTAATAAATACTCTCAACTGACCTTTCTTTCCCCTTTTCGTTAACCGTCTTTTCCTTTTTTCCTTTCTTTTTCTTCTTATGCTATTGTTCACTGAGCTCCCCTTGTCTAAATTCACTGTTTTCAACAGTTGCTAATTAATTTGTGATCATTTTTAATGTTTATGCTAATCACCTCAATCTAACGGTCCAGATTGATCAAAATCATCAAGCTAGTATCTTGTTCAGGTTTAATATCACACATGCATTGCATACACAATGAATTGGTCTGCAAAAGTTTCAAGAACAAACAGCAGGTCCAGTTACACGCTTTCCTGATACATTACATAAAAGAAAATTACCAATGCAATCCATAAGTTCTTAACCCAAATTCGTTCTCCCAAACTTTCTTTACCAAATTTATAAATTGTATTGTTCGTTTACCTACAAAAATCAGTTGTTCTTACCAAAATTTACACTCAAATCTGTTCTGTTCAAATATTTAAACTATTTAATGGGCATTCTTCCTTTCATTTTCCTTCTGAATTAGTCATATGTTATGGCTGCCATGACCTGGAAACCATTTATTTTATCCTATGGTTTTTATTTCCTACACGAAATAATTGCAAAATATTTAATAAGACAAAAATGATAGAAACTATATCCATTTGTGATTTTGTACCACATCCCATCCTCCGTCCTTCTCTACTGTCCTGACCTCATCTGATTCCTTCCTTCCTTCTAGCCATTACTGACTTTCTCTTTATCACCTTTGCCTTGTCTCTTTCTTCTTCCTCTCTAATAATTGTCTTATTGCTTCATCACCATTCCAGCCATTCTCGCTGCTGGTTTCTTTCATGATGGAACCCATAACCGGGTCCAGCATATATTTCAAAAGAATTATATAAAATAGAAAGGTTATAACTAATTGTCTCTTTGACTAATTATTTAATTAAAGAGCAATTGGAAAAGTCATTTTCTTTGAAAAGATGGTTGCTTTTAGTTCCCACTAAACTTTTTTGGCATTGTTTTACGCCTCATATTGATTCCCACGTAAGACTTATCCTCAAAAGGGATCCAAACTTGTGGATCAGATTTATAAATTGAAATTGAAAATGAATATTATCTTGAGTTGGGTCAGGTTGGTTTGGTAGGCAAACGATCATCAATAGTTTAGTGTTGTAATTTCACCAAAATATATCCCTAAGCGTACGAACTGAGGATTAAATTCATTACGACTATTCAATAAATTTAATTTTTCCTATTGATTTCATAACTTGCACCTTTGTTGGGATTATTATTGGTATATATAATACCCTCGTCGGATTAATGAAAGTTCATGCATTATATTTATGTCATTGTAATTTGGTTACCTACCTAACCTTGACGTAGAGGGAATAAATGGGATAAAAGTTGAATTAGTTTAACAGAAAGTTGAAAAATAAAATTTTAAAACTTGGGTAAGTTTGAAAAATCAATTTAGTTTTCGTTTATGTATTAATTTTTGGTAATTTCCCGTGTGAAATACATATGGGTACTGTGTTAAAGAGTGTTAATTAATAGAAATATGCAGTTGGAAGGCTTAATCTAATCACATCAAGATTTTAATATGTAGAATGTGGAACCAGGCTAGCAAGTGCTGGATATGCTGTGTTTGGTATTGATTATGAAGGACATGGCCGATCCAGAGGTGCTCGTTGTTACATCAAGAAGTTCGAAAACATCGTTGATGACTGTGATAATTTTTTCAAGTCTGTCTGTGGTATGTATAATGGAAATATCTTCTGTATTGTAACCCTTGAATCATAATTCATTAACTAAAATTGTTTATCCATGTGGGTTTTGCAGCGCAGGAAGAGTACAGGGATAAGGCAAGGTTCTTGTTTGGGGATTCAATGGGAGGGGCAGTTGTCCTTCTGCTTCACAAAAAGGACCCTTCAATTTGGAATGGTGCTATCCTTCTTGCACCTATGTGTAAGGTATCAATCCATATGAATTAATTAGAGTTAGAGATTGTGATTAAGATGTAATATGAGATTAATACATTTGTTAATTTGAATTGTGTGACAAAATGTTTAGATATCAGAGAAGGTGAAGCCACATCCAGTAGTTGTTAATATATTAACAAGAGTTGAAGAGATCATACCAAAATGGAAGATAGTGCCCACAAAAGATGTAATTGACAATGCCTTTAAAGACCCAATTAAACGTGAAGAGGTGAGGCTTTTTTACATCTGTAATATTTGCCAAAATGTGACCGAGGAAATTGATAGCTTCAATGATTGTTGCAGATAAGGAACAACAAATTGATATACCAAGACAAACCCAGATTGAAAACAGCTTTGGAAATGCTCAGAACCAGCATGAGCCTTGAAGACAGTTTAAGCGAGGTTTGATATCTCTCTCTTGAACATTTTGTCGAATACTTAGATTGCACTCTGAATTTCGTGTGTGGGCTGGCGCATGTTGTGTTAACTGCCAGGTGACACTGCCATTTTTTGTGTTACACGGAGAAGCTGATACAGTGACGGACCCAGAAGTGAGCAAGGCATTGTATGAACGAGCAAGCAGCATAGACAAGACCCTAAAATTGTACCCAGGAATGTGGCATGGTTTGGTGACGGGAGAACCCGATGAAAACGTAGATACTGTGTTTGGTGATATCATAGCTTGGCTTGATAAACGTTCGAGTGACGCCAATGCCGTCACCGTAACACCAATTCATCTATCCTTTAAAAATGGCATTGAGAAACTCACAACCGACATGGAATCACCCACCGTTGCAGCGATGAACGGCAAGCAACAGCGAAGCTATTTATGTGGGTTGAAAGGCCGTCGCATGTTCCACCACTCTGCAATGTAGCCCAACCTCTAGGATGAATGTACGACGGCAATGGAAAATTCTATTTGGTTGTCTTTAGACTTCCTATATGGGAATCGTACACTTTGAAAGGGAAATTAAATAAGAATTTGTTCATACTTCGATCAATTTTCTCATTGCAATATCCTTACAATTTAGAAAATACACGCAGATACCATTCCGTCCCATTGACCGAGACAATGCCAATGAATATTTTACATCTTAAAACATAATTGTCTTCAGCAAATATTTCTAGAAGTTACTACTAGAATATATAACAATTTTATTGTAAATTTAAAAAATAAAAAAAAATGGGAATCCTAAATCCAAGACTCCCACTACTTGTAAGCCTTGAACAAGTAGAAATTCCAAGCCCGATCTAATTTAGAGCCCAGACTCTCAGCAGTAAAAGTGCAATTCGTCCCCACGTCTTTGAGCCGCGCTAAATAATAATTTAATTTATTTAATAATTATATTATAAAATTAAATAATTTATAATTATGTTATTTATTTAATTTTTATATCTTTTTAATATATATAATTTTAATTTTTTAACTTTTATTTAATTTTATTTAAATATAATTAAATAATTTTTAAAATTAAATAGTAATAAGCGCTAAAATTTTAAATATAAAAATTATAAACTAAATTTATTAAATTATAAAAAATTATTATATAGTTATATCACAAATAAATTTACGTGACAAAAATTTTAAATTTAAAATTAATACGGTATTAACATTTTTTTCCCATATTTATAGGTCCTAACTTTTAAGAAAAACTATAAATTTTATTTGAAAATAGTTTTATTACTGCTTTTTAGGTTTATTGTAATTTTATTTTATAAAAAAATTCTATAAAAAAATACATTTATTTCTCTTCTAAACTTAATTTGATTAATTAAAAGATAAATATATTTTTTATTTATTTATTTTTATAATTAAAATTTTAATTTATTTATTTTTTATTTAATTTTTAATTCTTAAATTTATGTATATTAGGTATTAATTTATATTTTGAACTTATAATATTATAATATTTTAATTAATTTAAAATAAATATTATTAATATATTATCATATTATTTAAAAAATAATTTATATTAAATTATTACAATACGACTATGACTATTATAGTATAAAAAATTTATAAAATAAAATTAAAATATTTTATAATCATTAATTAATACCATTAAAAATTTTATGTAATAAATTATTTTTAATAAAAATTATAAATAGTACATGAAATAATAAATAGTTTTAAATTAATTTGTTAAAAAATTAATATGTATATATATAAATAAAATTGTTTTAGATATAAAATATATTTAATAATGTTTAAAAATTAAATAATATTAAGCGTATAATTTTATTTATAAAAAATAAATAAATTAAAAATATTTATTTTTAATTAATTAATTTAAAGTTAACAATAATAATAAAATAAAATTATTTACGAAGGTTTCTGTTAAAACCCCTTATTTGAAGTTACTCTTAGCGGACCGAAACGATCGTCTGCAAGGCCCTACAAAACCCGCTTTAAGTTAGTTTTCACTTTCAGATTTCGGGATCTCTGAGAGGAGAGCAAATTTCCTTAAACTCTTGATCTAATCCCAACTGCAGTGAGTTCTCTCAAACCCTAATGTCTAGCATTCCGTTTCGGTTTTTTTTTTTTTTTTTGTTATAACTTCATTCAGGTTTTTCGCTAGATCTATTGCTCATTTCCAAAGTACAGAAAAAAGGAAACTTCTAATTCGTCTCTAATTGTTTCGTTGACAGGTTTGCTAGCGCTCAAGTGAAGATGAGGTAATTTTGAGCTTTCTGGTTTTAGTTTCTTGTCGTTATTTACTATTTAGTAGATTAGGAGTAGATTAGGACTGATCTGTCCTAAGATGTGGGCGAGTGATTGAAACTGATTCCTTTCTCTTTGTGATTAAAACTTTCTTCAGTATACATTGTTTTGACAGAATTGTGTTCATGTATGTATAGACTGGCTTATTTATGATTCATTGATTCAAATCATTTTACAGAAAATTGTTTATATATCTAATCGTGGAGAAATTAGAGGGCAAAATTAACAATTCCCTCTCTCGTAATTTGAAATTTAGAGGGTAACTGGATTGTAGTTGAGTACTGGTTGAGCTTTGGAACTTGAATTGATGGGAATTAGAGCCCTGGATAATCTTTCTGAAGACACGGCATGAATTTTTTGAGTTATTGCACTGATTTTGCTATACATGGGAAGCGTAATAATTTTTCAGCTATTGCACAGATTAGGGATAATAATTTTTTGACTGCACTTGTGCATTCTTGCATGCAAGAATGTCCTTACACCATCTCTAGCATTTTTGGCCTATTTTCACCTCTTACCTGTCATAGATTGTTTATATCCCTCAGAAATTGGATTTCTTTCCAGTTTTTTTTGTGCAATGATCGTAGCTAGATGAATTGCCGACTAATATTCATTTTTCTTTTATGGTTTTTGCAGTAGAGCAATGGATGAGGATGCTACCGTAAGCTTTCTTACTGTTTATTAAGAATTCTATCATCTTTATTCGCAAGTGATTCCATTCTACCTTTTTTGGTAAATTAAAGTTTTTAGCCCTTATCCATACTGTTCTGTTGCCGGGTCAGGTTGGCAAGAATGAGGAAGAAGAATTCAACACTGGGCCACTTTCTGTTTTGATGATGAGTGTTAAGAATAACACACAGGTAATATGCAGCCAGTTTCCTTAAATTAGAGCAAAAAATTTATTAAGTGCTTGGTGTAGTGGTGGAAGAAGCTTCTAAAATTTGTTAGAAGTGCTCAAATGAAAGTTAAGGGTGCTAGCAGTCCGAGTGACTGTTTAGCTGGGGGCTGTTAGGGAAACCCCAAATCAGTTTGATGGTATGGTATGATTAAATTGAAGTTTAACATTTTAAGGTGAGTTCTATAGCAGAATAGTTTTGTTTGATAGGTATGACCATATGCTTTTCTAAACAAATATTCTGTTGGCTTTAACCAGAACTAGTCGCGTTATGCTTGTTGTCCCAACCTGATTCAGTTTTCAAAAATCCCAAACACCCCTTGTGCTTTTCTGCTTTTGGGCCTTGGAGTTGTTCTCCAGGTATTGGCTTGTGAAATCTGTTAGTGAACAGTTATCTGAATAAGGCTTTGTTGTTTATTTTTGTTGTCTTTTAATAACACCACCACCGTTGTACATTCAGGTGCTAATTAACTGCCGGAATAACAAGAAGCTTCTAGGCCGTGTGAGGGCATTTGATAGGCACTGCAACATGGTTCTTGAAAATGTCCGGGAGATGTGGACTGAGGTTGGTTTATTCACATTAATATTTTGTTCTATTTCCTTTTCCTATTGTTATATAATGTCCTTTGCTGGTAACTAATTCTTCGTTAACTGTATTTACTTATCAGGTACCCAAAACTGGGAAAGGAAAGAAGAAAGCTCTTCCAGTCAACAAAGACAGGTTCATCAGTAAGATGTTCCTTCGAGGGGACTCAGTTATCCTAGTTCTTAGAAATCCTAAGTGATGTGGCAGTTCTTTATGATCTTTAATGTTTGAACCAGTTACCTTCATATATGGGCATTATTGCATGTTTTAACCTCTCCTTTGTGCCACTATGCATGATGGAACCATTTGCACTTTCTGGGACCGACTTGTTTGCCATGAAAGTTTATTATCAAGCTTAATGACTTGGTTTTGTTCTGCAATAGTTTGTTGATTTTGATAATTAGGTGGATATAGCTCATAATTAACACCTTGACCAAGGATTTTTGACGATGGAGATCATACATGTTGTTAAAGAGTCTGTGACCTGCTACTCGGTGGACTTCCCCCATAGAGACAAATGTGTGAAGCCAGTGGTAGGTGCATTTTGTCATTTTCAGAAGCAGCATTGTTTTCAAGTCAAATGTATGGATTGTTCTTTTACAGGGAAATACTCAGTACCCATGAGGTACAGTATTCATCGTAGTATTCATTGAGGGAATTCATACAATATTTGTAAACTGTTGGTACAAAACTGTAGAAAAAATAATGCTTATGGAAGAAAATACTCAGAAAATGATTGGTTGATTTCATGGCAACGGAAGACCAAGTGAGGAGGATTTGAGTTAGTGTAAGCGGTCTAACCAAAGCATTACCCATAGGGGGTGCGCGCCTGGTCCCAGTTGTCCGGCCAATGTGAAATAAAGAAGTCAATCTCGCCAGTCTTTAATTCAACATACTGATGAAAATGCATTACAAAACAATTTACTAGATCCTTAAGTAAGCTCCTCGGAGTAATTTTCTGGGCAAATCACAAGTAGCCAAGTTTAAAAGCACTTGGTTCGACAGTCATCGGTTTCGTGTAGCGAGGATGTAATGGACGGGAAGAAAAGAATCAACACAAAGAGAAGATGAGAATGAGAATCTATAAGCCTAATATCACTAAGAAAAAATAGGATAAATTGTTATTTTGGTAACGGTAATGCTTGCTGTCTATTAAACTCGGGAGGTGTGAAACATACAAGATTATAAAGATGATGGGGAAACAAATATAAATCGGGACAAATGGAAACCTAACCCAAAGGCAACAAAGGGCTTAATTTTGCTGCTGCTATTGCTGTTGATGACACTACCATAAAGAGGGAATTGTATTCAACCTAACATTTCCCTTCCCTCGAGTCTCTCTAAGAAAGTATACGTGCCACCTTAGGCAGTGGCACCTCCTTCCTTCTGGTCACCAAAAATACGTTGCCGGAAATCCTTCACCATTAGAGGGAGACCCTTCCTCAAGGATACCTTTGGTTCCCAACCAAGAAGCTCTTTAGCCCTTGAGATATCAGGCTTCCTCTTGTGTGGATCATCTTCTGTGTTTGGCCTGAACTCTATTTTTGCATTCGGGTCAATTGTTTCCTGTACCACCTGCAGCAAAACAAAATACCAACAATGAGACTGTCAGATTTCTGGAACCAATGGCCAGTAAAAAGCACATTTTTCTATACTGAGACCAAGCAAAGAAATTAAAAACCAACCAAGAAAACAAGATCTGTGATACGAAATCATATACAACATTTTGTTTAAAAAGGTAATAGAATTTGTCTCGGTAAAGGATTGTTTTTTATTCTAACATAAAAAAAATGATTTTAGTGCTCTTTGTGTCACTGGTGGCAATGATTAAACATTTGGATCAACAGAGAAGATCAACATTCACGAGAAAAAAAATGACAAAGAAATGGGTTGTGTTAAGGTATTCAACCAAAAAATAAACTGTTGCTGCATTTCACAAATAATTATTACCACCATCATCAATGCAAGTGCACTAGTTGTGTTTAGCAACTTTCACAGACGAAGTACCATTTTTGTTTTAGATATTTATTTTGATACACCAAAACATGAGTTCTTAAAAAAAAAAAAATCACGGTTAAGCAAGTCTATTTAGGTTTAATCTTATGATATTTTACTCCACATCAATTTTCTGTGCTCCAGGCCAGAAATCTACAGCAAAGTGATGGACTTACCTCAGCAAGTTCAAGCATGGTGAATTCACCTGGATTTCCAAGATTAAAAGGTCCCACATGTTCTCCTTCCATCAGGCGCATCAGGCCCTCCACCTATTTTGGCACAAATTGCAATGAAACCATATTAATTACTTGTAAGTAGCAAGTACTGGGGAGGACAATTCCATTGTTATTATTGTAATATTACTTAAAGATAGTATTCAGGAAAATGTTACAGGGCGTTAGGGAAAAGCCTACCCCAGTAGCACACACCACCTATGAAGAAAAAAGTATCTGTTCTAAAATGCTTTGCCAATTCAATCAAGAAGCATTTAATTTCCAACCTAATATCAAATATTGCTAATTTAAACTGCAGAGAGGTCAGAGCTACTTAATGAAATAGTCTTTTATTGTCTTTTTTCTTTGAGTATTAAATAAATTGATAATGCAAACAACATCAAGTCTGATAACCAATCTAGGTAGGGGCTATTATTAAGATGGCTGGACCCCATGGCACTTCGTTGGTCTCTAGTCACATGGTATTTGCCTCTTCAGTTAAAACTTGCAACAGAAAATGTAAGGGCAAAGAAATGTTTACCATGATCATTTTGGCATGTCGAGTTTAAATTACCCTATCTAACTAAGGAACAAGTGCGCAGACACAAAAAGAGAAGGAGAAAGAGAATCTAAAGTTCTACCTCAGGAACAAATCAATTTCCCCACATATAGTAATCCCAGTTTGTATTTTAAAAAAAGAACATGCGTAACGCCCTAGTGGGCTTGTTTTCGCATAGACTCTAGAACAAATCATCTACATTATACTTATAACTTCTAAAAATAGAATCTATAGCTCTATAAATGCCAAACTCGCATATTCTATAGGAATGCTGGCAGATCTAAGTGTAAAAGCAATGTAGAATCTTAA
Source organism: Swietenia macrophylla (assembly GCA_032401905.1). Classification (NCBI taxonomy): domain Eukaryota; kingdom Viridiplantae; phylum Streptophyta; class Magnoliopsida; order Sapindales; family Meliaceae; genus Swietenia; species Swietenia macrophylla. The sequence goes on along the minus strand of CP135579.1, from coordinate 3,709,027 downwards.
AGCTGCCAAAATGAAAGCAATGCAAATGCAAGACTCTAATGAAATATTGGAAATAATCATAATACGAATAACACTCAAAAAGGCTTCGCTTACCAAATCAGAAACATATTGGAAACTCCTGGTCTGCTTGCCATCGCCATATACGGTCATAGGCTCCTTCCTCAAAGCCTGCATCAATGCAGCTAACATCTTTAATTAATTATGAATCCCACTCGGCACCACTACTCGTAATGTCCATATAATATGCAAAAAAAATTACCTGGGCAACAAAATTGCTAACAACGCGACCGTCATCAATACACATTCGTGGCCCGTATGTGTTAAAAATCCTAGCAATTCTAACCTGCAAGATGTCAAGCAAAAATAATTCCAGTGCAAGGAGGATAATTTTATAATTAAGATTAATTAGATTAATTAATTGACAACTAACCTCGACACCAGCGCCTCTGTGATAATCCATGGTCAACGTTTCAGCAGTCCGCTTTCCTTCATCGTAACAACTTCGGACACCTGTCATACAAATCACTGTGTCAGACTTAATTAACTGGAGAAAACAGTACTCGTCAGATCTGGACATGCAGTAACATTCACAGGCCCCTTTGAATTACAAACATACCCCTCAATGTTAATCAATTTACTGCCTAAAACGGGTACCCTCCATTACATACAGCCATTGATAGAACTTAGAAAACAGACAAAAATGTTTATCGAACACACGGAGCAAAATTAATCAGCGGACAAGGGAGGTTGTTTGCAGTTTTGGGAAGATTCATGTGGCGAAATGGCATCTGTATGAGGAGACAATGTGAACCGTCTGATTAGGGCACCGTAAATCTAAACAACCTCCACTGCTTTGCTGTGGACAAAATGCTATCGTACGCCATATCAGTGCGGTAAATAATGAAATGGCAGCACTAGAAAACGGAACAGAGCAGAAATGCATGCTGTCGAAATCAGGAAAAACAGAGAGCGATATTAGTTACCAATAGGATTGACGTTGCCCCAGTAGGTCTCCTTCTGGGGGTGCTGAAGAGGATCTCCGTACACCTCACTTGTGCTCGTTAACAAGAACCTTGCGCCCACTCTCTTCGCCAATCCAAGCATGTTCAGTGTTCCCACCACGTTCGTCTTGTAAAATTTTCAGTTAAGAAATCACCCCCAGTTTTTTCTTTTAAAAAAAAAAATAAAAACGAACGGAAAATTAAAAAAATTTATTAAAAAAAAGGATATGATAGTCTTGACGGGGTTGAATTTATAATGAACGGGTGATGCCGGACAAGCGAGATGGTAGATCTGGTCGACCTCCAGCAAGAGGGGCTCGACGACGTCGTGTCTTATGAGTTCGAAATTCGGGTTTCCAAAGTGGTGCATCACGTTTTCCTTTCTTCCAGTGAAGAAATTATCAACGACGATCACGCTGTCACCCCTCGCCATCAGACGGTCCACAAGGTGGGACCCGACGAACCCAGCTCCACCCGTCACGACAATTCTCAGCCCCTTCCTTTTAAGCCCCAACGGAACCTTACCGCCCGAATTCACCAACCCGAACCCGATGCGTGGATTGTAAATTTTCTGGTGCGTCTCGAGAGGGTAGTACGACACCGAATCGGGGATCGCCATGTTGGTGTGAGGGTACGAGGTGTGAGACGATGGAATGACCGTGAAAAACAGGGTGGCTAAAGCAATGCCGACGAGAACAAACACAAGGCGCTGCTCGCGGAGCATGTAGCGAATTGGTCGAGTCACGGCGAACCATGGCTTGACGGGTTTAGGCGAGTATGAATCCGCCACTGGTTGACTGTCATGACCTCTGTAGATAAGTTCTGAACCCATCTTTTGCAAAGCTTTAAATCAGACTCTAACGTCAGAGATCAAGAGAAAAGAATATACAAGAGAGAGTGAATTTGGAAGAACATACACGAGTTAGAATAGGTCGAGAACTCGCTTCCCCGGTTAATGTTGTGGGATTGATGCTCTCTTGATACGGGGGCTGCGGGTTTTGCTATATAGGTAGCGTGGGAAGATAAAAAAAGAGGGGCTAGGTTTGAACGTAATTGCGAAAATGCCATTCCAGTTACTCCTTTGAAAACTAGGCGATTGTCCTTTTCATTAGGAGGGATTGGAACTTCCATGTTACTGCTTATTAGGCAACTTAATGAATGAATGTTTTTTATAAAGTTATTTCAAGTGGCTATTGGAGAATTGAAGAATTTAATTTCTCAGTTGGCTAATTTGACTTTCTCCTTCGTGTCCAATTATTATTATTTATTTTTTAAAATAATTTAAATAATTAATAAAATAAAACCCAATTTCAGTCAAAGATCTATAAGAACTCTCAATGACCACTGGGTTAAGATAAGCATCAAATTTTAAATACCTATGTCGAATAATTTCATTAACTAAAAGACTAATGAAAATCCATAATTATCGGCATATTCCTTGAAATATCAAAATTAAATTGAGATTAAGAACAAAACCTCAAATTGTATATTGTCTTTACACGTGGCGCACAATAATTGGCCAACTTGTACGGTACTGTAGAAAATCCATGCAAACAAAAGTGTACATTCCATCCATTGAGGGGAAGAACAATACCGTTGGTTAAAAGCTTTTTAGCCCGCATTTATTGTTGGTGGTAGCATTTTTAAGTTCCTTCGTTTATTAGAATTAGGTAGTCTTACTGTCCCATTATTATTAGCCCTGTAAGGTGGCTTATGAGATGAATAAAGGCATAATAAACCCAAAGTAGGGTACTAAGAAAAAGGCAATTTGGTGGGAATTTGGAGTGATTTAGACTCTTACTTTCTTCTTCCCTAACCAAAACCTAACGTTGTCCTAATGCAATCCATGGCCTCATTCATTTTAAGCTAATATTGCTTTACGTAATAGCCAATTCTTAAGCAAGCTTTACTCGTTCTTCATTTACCACACCATGGCACACGCAAAGGGTGGTGGGGTGAACCGCACCTGTTAAGGCTTTGAAAATTCCGAAATGGTTGGTTGTTGCTCTTGGCTTGCCTCTTGGTTCTTGCTATGTTCAACTCATTTGGTATTTGATACCTACATGGCTGCTACTGTTCCATGTTTCATTTGAATTCTCCCTTTGAGATATTTAGTTAACACGTGTAATAACAAAAGTTATTCCAGTAAAATATAGAATTATTTTTAAAAATAAATAATATTGTATACAAATTCGAGTAAGCACGTTATATTTATTTTTAAATTTTTTTATATTATTAATTTAAAATATAATTTATTATATATTTTAATATTTATTTTGTTTTAAAATTTGCAACCGAAACCTTTTGAGATAACATGAAGTACTGGAGGTACTACAGGTAAACCCGGAGGACGTAGATCTGAGGGACGGGTCCGCAGAGTGACAGTTCATTAGTCAAAAGACAGGACTTGTCTTGCACGTTGCAGAAGCATTCCGTCTCAAACCGACATCGACGCTCCTCCGAACACGTGGTATTGTAGATCATATTTCTCACGTTTCTCCGTTTTGTTTAACTACCGTTACCGTTACAATTACCATGCCAACACCCATTTGTGCCACGATCGGAGTGATCATAAGACGCAGTGCAACCCCATGACCATTTTTTACATTCGAACTCTACTTTTGCCTTTTTCTACTATTTAAAAGAAATTATACTTCCTTTTCATTAACCTTTTCGCTCTCCAAGAAGCCTTTTCTTTTTGAAAGTTACACATAAAAAGGGGCGATTTCGTTATTATATGACTCTATGCTCACTGCATTTAATAATGATATGGTATTTAAAAGTAAATTTGTGAGAAATTAACAAAATAATTAAACAAATTCATAAACCACCAAGATTTAACCCAGTGTAAGTTTGTCTTAAGGACATGGTCCCCGTCCCCAACAACGGCACCAACAGGCAGGGCAGTGGATTTTCCGGGATGCATGGGCTGCAAAATTTAGTGAGTGTAATATTTCAACTAATCTATCGAGTGTTAAAATTATAGACGGCACTAGTTAATGAAAAAAATTTGATGAATAATCGTTTTAATTATATTATTATATTATATCGTTATAATAATATAATAAAATTATTTATTAATTAAAAATAATAAATTAACATGATAAGATGTTAAGACTTTATTTTATTTTCAAGGATAAGCGTGAATTTGCGGTTGCATCAATTTCTCTGTGGTAATGTGACTAGGACCAAACTCGTTGACTAATCAAAATGAAATGGCTTCCATTTTGTAGCGGCAAGTTCATTGACAGGTGTCAATTGATAAGCGGATTGATTCGCCGTCACTCCCACATGATTTCTCTTATGCAAATACAAGCGAGACCGATGGCTTCCTCTGTATTATAGAAGTATTATTCCATTGTTGCCCCTCACAATGGGTAACCAAGACTATTAATTTATGATATCTAACGAACTGCTCTCTACCCACCACATCGGCCAATACATTTTAATTATCCAAGTAATCAGTTGACTACAAGAAACGACGGAGAGGCCATTTCATTTGACACCTGTCAATGAACTTAAGTAAGAATGCAGGATAGATTTAATGCTTAGGTTATTCAAAAGCTGGCTTCTAACTTTGTTAATATATTTTATTTATATTAACAAAGTCAATAAAATTACGTTTTATCTTTTATGTCAAAGATGTCTGCCTAATTTTTATTTTTAAATTATTTTAATTGTCACATATTGTGGCATTATATAATAAAATAGATAATTTTTATTACATATTTTATTTATCGTATTATTTAAATTTGATATGGAGAAAATTTTAGGGAATATGCGGCGGGTTTATTTTTGTTGAATGCAGGCCCAAGCTAGGGGCTTGAATGGGTCATCAATCTCAACCTTGCTTTCGTAAATTGGGCTGAAACTTGCTCCAATCCAGGATGTCTCGTCTTGCCCACCAATGAAAATGTCGTACCAGTTATCCCAGCAAGGAAACAAGAAGTAAAAATGAACTGTGAATCTGCTGTGACGATTATAGATAGGAGTCTGGAGACAAAACTTGCAACACGAATTTATGACATTCAAGATAGGAGACAATAATTGAATTGATAGAGGGTCTACACATAAAAGATTAAACTACATTTTACCTTGATGTAGCTTTTATTACTTCATGTTATTACATCTTAAGCACCTTAATTAGAGCTTCTTAAGCAATGTTATGCGTATGGGTCGGGTATGCTTCCCAAACCGGTTGTGGCAAGTTTGTTAACAAGAGCCAGAGCATTACTAGTAAAATAGGTGGTTTTTATAACCCGGTTCTTGAGAAAATTTACTTGCCTTCCCTTGTGGCCTTCAAAACCATCCAAGCAAGTGTCTTCATCAGTCAGCGCAGCGCTAATAAATGTTGTAAGGTCAGCCATTTGTGTGTCGAAATCTCTGGCACTTAGCTTCCTTAGTATGCCGAGTGATTTGTGAAGTTCGTCGATTGTACTCTGAAAACATTCGATGCAATCTGATAGAGCCACTCGGTTTCTCCCTCTCAAACGTGCTTGTTTCTTCAGTTTACGCAAGTATCGATTAACGCTGTTGACTTGGCCTATTGTCACCGAGACGCCGGCTCGTGCCCACTTGCTAGGACTTCTCCTAGCTGCAGTTGAAAATGGTGTTAGTGAATGAACACAAATGTCGCGATATGTAGTCACACGACATGCTTCTCGAACATAGTTAATCTTGTTTTCATATGCCGATGCGCCGGAGTTTGTTGGCCAAGCAAGGAGGACGAAGAAAATGAACACGAACATGTTCGGTTGCGCCACGTTTCTCATTCAACTAATGTCATTTCTGTGAAGAAACGAAGAGAGAGCTTTATACGAAGATTGGAGCGCCGGTGAATTGGAAAGGACGAGTCGGGGTTTCTAGTTGTTACAAAAGGCAAGAGGCTGGTGAGTACAATAAAAGGGGAGAGAAGAGAGGAAGAGGAGGTGGTGGTGGCCAGCTGAAACAGGCTAAGAAAGTGAAGAACATGTGAATTGGCAGGTGAACTTTCTCATGAATCTGGGTATAAGGGTGCTGCTGAATCCTGAGAAGAAGATCTGCTAGGTAATATTCACCAGTCACCACTACTGGTACAGGAAAATTAATAATGCTATTCTATGTCTTCAAAGAGGACCCATGTAAAATGTACATATCATCCCAACTACTGTTGCTGCTGAATATCACGCGACACCATCAAATCGAAAGCTGTGCTGAATGCTCAGCTCATCGTTTTCAACTGTAGGGTTTGATTGCATTATTGAGGATAAAACAATCGCATCTGTTTCTGGCCAACCTTTTACTTTCTGCTGTCTCAAGTAGTTATGTTGTTCTTTTCACTTCAACTATGATTCAGGGATGGAATTCACATGATGGTAATGAAAACCCTGCAACAAGATTCAAAAGCAAATATTTAATATTGGAAATGACTATGGAGCTTCCACGCGAATCTAGCCGCCTATTAATTACATTCATAATTATTCTTGCGGAATAAAATTTCTGCTTTTCTTGCCAATTCCTGTTCGATTACACATCCTGTAATTAGATGATAGCTACAACGCAAAAGCGCACGAGTTGCTATGGAAGTTCGATAGATCCACAAAGTCGTTATTTGGCTAAAAGAACCCCATAAGATCTTAAGTACACCCTACTTCAGTGTCTATTTAGTTTTGTCTTGATTGTTAGAGTTTCGGGGTAAGCCCATCTCGACTTACCTGTGATACCAAAACCCTACTGGAAAACTTCACGATTCGCAGAAGACGATGACGTCGACGAACGAAAGAGCGGCGTATGACATTCTGCACTGCAGTCGACTGGTGATATTTCTATCCTCTGGTGTCTTAATTCTGTAATTTTATCGTATTTTTTTTGTGAACTTCAATTTATTTGTAATTTTTTTTTAGTTCAATATAAAATTAGCCAACTGTGCTTTTATATTTGTTCTTGTGTCTGCTCACACCATTGAAAAAACACGTTTTCTTTGTCTGCTAATTCTGTTGTCTTACTTTTGTTCATAGCGTGCAAGAAGTAATTAATGAGAAAAATTCGAAGTTGTAACTGGGAGAAATACGGTTGGTGTCCTACAAAGCTATGGCTCGTTTCCGGAATGTAAGTGGAATTCACGATGTTTGGATTGCTAAACTTTTAAGCTACTTTGATGCTGAAAAAGTAAAAGGAAATGGAATTAAAATGCTGATGGTTATGTTATCTGTTGCTATTACTTATCAAGAAAATGTTAGACGTGCGATTAAATAATTATAAGCCATTTTATTGTATCTTAGCAACTAAATAAGTTGTGGTTGGGTTAAAATCAATGTTTTTGGTGATCTATAGTTGTGGAGTTTCTCAATTTTATCTTAATCAAAACAGAAGAAGAAGAAGGGATTTTTGAAGCCATTTGTGAAGAAGCAACAGCCAAGTGTGGATCACATCACTGGTGACAAGATCCCAAGGAGTTTTGTGTTTTCAAGAGGAAAGTTGCCTGGTCCTCTGAGGCAGCTGGAAATGGATTTAAGAAAGTCGATGCTCCCTTACACTGCTCTCAAGCTTAAGGTAAACGTCTATTTTTTTGCTAATTGCTTCTGTGATGACGCTGGGAATCTTTTATGTTATCTTCCCCTTTGGTGGTTCTTCGACGAACTTGAACTCACATTGATGGATTACCAGGAAATATATTAACGAAGGATTACAAGTCAGTGGCAGGTCACCTATAAAGCATTTTGAAAAATTTTGAAGAAATTTCTTGTCGGATATTTAATTTTTCTTGGATGGCTGATTCTTGAAATCCATGAATTTTCTATTATATACACAATCAGTTCCATTGTAGGCTATAAGTAATAATAAGTAGTTTTTTTCGAGGTCACTAGTTTCTGTTTCTCTACATGGACAATATATATATAGTTCTAATCTTGTCATGTTTTATTTTTGGAATCAAGTGATTTGTTTCTTATTATTCTTGTCATATGGTTGCAGGAAAAGAAACGACTTAATCTGAAGGACTTTTTAAATGTAACAAGGCCAATGGGTGTTATACATTTCCTTGTGTTGTCAAAGACTGAAACTGGACCCTACCTGATGGTCGCAAGAACCTCACAGGTTACAACTCTCACATTTAAGATGCATGAGTACTCATTAGCTGTTGATGTTGCAGTCTCAGTTGTGTCCTAGATGTCCCCGAGATCTTTTCAAAATTCGCCTTTGGTAATCTTTCCCTCTAGCACAACTATATTCTCATTGTCACATTAAAGTGTTGCAACTTTGAAGGTACAACTATTGACTGCGGAAGTTTACCAAACTCTTTTCAGCTATTCTGCTTCATTTTACAAAATGAAACAATGATTAATTGTTATTGCTTCCATTCGACTTTAGCTCTTATAATGTCTAAATTCACTTTATTGTGTCACGTCCAACGTAGCTAGCGGGTGAGTCTGGGCTACATAATATATAGTTTGAGTTCTTCTAACTAAATAGACGCGTTTTGGGTCGTAAAACCCAATAACAAACCCGTGACGGACTGTGAGCTCACAGTGGACAATATCTATTAAGTAATTGTTGGATCTGGACTGTTACATATAGTATTAGAGCTAGTCCGCGACTCGATTTGTGGATGTTTAATATATCTTTTGAATTGTCCTTATTACTCTGTCAGCAAAATTTGATTTGCTACATTCCTTTTTCCTTGTCTTGAAACTAATAGCTTGCTTATTAATGTCAGAAACCACGAGTAAAAGAATCAGGGTAGAAAGATATCTTGATGACAACTTCAGAGATGACGATCACCTTTCAACAATTGACAGAATCAGCAACTGACTATATAATTACCCACGAAAGGGAGAGTAAGAGAGGAAGAATGCGCGACTGGCTATCAAGAATATGAAGAAAAAAGACATTCTCTGCCCTTGTTTCTTCACTCTCGTTCTAGAAGGCATTTCGTCAAGCAGCATGGGATGAAGAAGATTATGTGCAAGATAATTTTCGGCATAAGGCACTTCACTGTAAGTAGGGTATATATCTAATATAAGAAAGGATGGAGAGTATGTGTTTGTTTTTCTCTTCTAGCTTTGCATCCGATTCTGTAAAGCCCATCTCTTGCAAGAGACGATTGGGGCAAAGTAAAAAGAGAAGACTTCCTTACTTCCTGTTACACCGAAGAATCCTTGGTAATCCTAGTTGGGTTCAGTGATTGTAGTGGGAGTTTTTAGGGTGTATATTTAGAGTACTTTTTAAAGGCGTTCGCGCGTATTCAGTGTATTATATTGGTTTTGTTAGTAATTATAGTTACGTTCAGTGGATGTAATCAGATTGCTCCACAGGTGCCTTAAGAAGGTTTTCAATAACTCAGCAGACTCTATAGACCTTGTTGTTAATATCAGATGGGTTGAGTAGCTGTGGTCAGAATATTCTATAGGTGCGTAAAGAAACATTGTTAAAAGTGTTGGAAAACTGATTTGTCTTGTTAGCAATGAGGGAGGTTGAGTGGGTGTAGTCCGAATCATGTGACAGTGCCTTGAGATATTGAATTCAAGGCTTTGGGGTGTACTCAGTATGTTATTTTGGTCTTGTTAGTAACCTTAGTTGGGTTCAGCTGGTGTGATTAGAGAATTCTCTGACTTTGTCAGTAATATGAGTTGGGTTATGTGGATGTGGTCAGATTGCTGCTGGGTGCTTTTAGTATTTTGAGGCTTTAGGTGTACTCCGATTTTTTGTTGGGCATGTTAGTATACTGCATTGAGGTGCTTATTTTAATTAAAGGGTAGGGGTGTACTCAAGTTTTCCATAGGTGTAGCCCGAATTAAGTCATTAATGCTCACAAATATTCTATTAAAGGCTTTCGGGTGCACTCAGTATTAAATATCGGTCTTGTTAGTAACGTTGTTTGGGGTCAACTGGTGTAGTCATAAGTTCTAATGATGGCTTGGTGTATATTCAGACTTTCCATTGGGTCTGTTAGTAATATGAGTGAGATTCTGTGGGTGTTGTCAGATTGTTCATACTGTGCTTTTAGTATTTTTATTAAAGGCTAGGGGTGTACGCGGTTTATTTGTTGCGCTTGTTAGTAATGTAAGTTGGGTTCTGAGCGTGTAGTCAAATTTCTTCAATGGAGCTTTTTGTATTTTAATTAAACGATTGGGGTGTACTCCGATTTTTTAATCGGTGTGTTAGTAATTTCAATTGGGTTCTATGGGTGCAGTCAGATTTAATCATTTGTGCTTTTAGTATTTTAATTAAAGGCTTGAGGTATAGTCTAAATATTCCAATGTGTGTAGTCCGAATTATGTGACAATGCTCTTAGAAATTCTGTTAAATGCTCTGGATGTACTCAGTATTTTGGGTCGGTCTTGTTAGTATCCTTCGTTGGATGCAGTTGGCGTAGTCAGAAGGTGTAGTTGATGTCTTGGTCTGTACTTAGACTTTTCGTTCGGCTTGTCAGTAATATGAGTTGGTTTCTGTTTGCAGTAGTCAGATTGTGCCTTTAGAATTTTTATTAAAGGCTCAGGATGTACTCTGATGATTTGTTGGGCTTGTTAGTAATGTGAGTTGGGTTTTCCCGGTGTAGTGAGATTGCTTACAGGTGGTTTTAGATTTTTATTAAATGTTCTCGATGTACTCTGATTATTTGATGCGTTTGTTAGTAATGTGAGTTGGGTTCTGTGGGCATTTTTAGAATTTTTATTAAGGTGTCGGGGTGTACTCTGATTTTTTGCTGGCATGTTGAAATGTGAGCTAGGTTTGGTGTGTGTAGTCAGATTGCTTTTGGGTGTTTTTAGATTTGTAATCAAAGGATCGGGGTGTACTCTGATTATTTGTTGGGTATGTTACTGATTTGAGTTGGGTTTTGTGGGTGTAGTCAGTTGCTTACATGGTCATTTTTGTTGGGTTTGTTATAGAAATGTGAGTGGTTATGTGTCTGTAGTCAGATAACTTTTTGGTACTATTAGATTTATGGAGGGCTCGGGGTGCACTTTGATTATTTATTGGGTTTATTAGGAATGTGAGTTGGGTTTGTGGGTGTAGTCAGATTTAGTATGGGATGATTTTAGAAGTTTTATTATGGGATGGGGTGCACTTTGATTATTGATTGGGCTTGTTAAAAATGTGAGTTGGGTTCTGCAGTTGTAGTCAGATTGCTTTTGGGTGCTTTTAGATTTTTTATCAAAGGCTCGGCGTGTACTCTTACTATTTGTTCGGTTTATTAGTCATGTGACTTGGGTTTTTTGGGTGTAGACAGATTGCTTTTGGTTATTAGTTATTAAAGGCTCAGGGTGTACTCTGATCTTACGCTGGGCTTGTTAGATGCTTGCGTTGGGATCTGTGGGTGTAGGCTGATTGCTTTTGGGGTGTAGTCCAATTTTTGACAAAGGTTCGGGCTCTACTTTGATATTTGTTGGGCTTCTTAGTAATGTAAGTTGGGTTCTGTGGGTGCGGTCAGATTTTTGCATGGTGCTTTTGGTATTTTCGTTAAAGGCTTGGTGTGTACTCAAAATATTCATAGGTCTCGCTGTAATATGAGTTGATTTATCTGAGGATGCTTTTATAAATTCTTTTAAAGACTCTTGGGTGTACTCTGAATATTTTATTAGTTTTGTTAGTATTGCAGGTGGAGATCAGTGTGTATAGTTAGATTTTTCTAAGGGTGTTGTTAGAAGTTTTATTAAATGCGCTGGGTGTTGTTAGAAGTCTTTTAATCAAAGTTTACGTTCATAACTTGTGAAGATACCCTCTGCACTCTTTTTTGCAGTAACTAAAACTACTGTTTTTTGTTCTGACTTCGGGTGAGGACACTTTTCAGTATATAATAAGGAGCACACCCCACCCACTGTAGCCCATTTATTTTTCCTAGAGACCAACGAAACCAACCAATTATTCTTAGTCCGCCATTTGAAAAATGTATTCAGAATTTGACGAGTGTGTTATTAGCATTTATAGGGAGGGTATATGGCGTGTGGTCGGAACCAGAACCGGCGGGTCTTTTAGTAATAATAACAAGAAGTGTATGCAGCCTTTATGTTTAGAAAATTATGCAGGGCTGCGGTCCGAATAATAGGTGGGCTTTAAGTGGCTGCAAAGGCTGTGTTCATTTTCCAAACAGCTAAGAGCACCCACTTACTGACTACACCCACGCAATTATAGGCTTGATGCAATAAGCAATAGTCTTCTATTCACAAGATTTCAACTTTCTGCAGTCTAAATTTCTGTGATTTTGATTCTTTTTCTTTCCAGGAAATTTCCTGTCAACAACTGGCCCATTTGCGCTTGAATAATGCAATTTTGGTAGCTTCCGAATACTTTTCCAGGCTTCAAAAATCTTGGCAGCCTCTACTCCACCTAAAGAATCAGGTTACCGATGTGCTAGCAAGTTAGGGAGGGAGGGGGGTTGGCCGTGGACAATTGTTGCTGAAAATTGTCCACTTCTTGCAGATATCGCCTTCACAACGTGCTCGGACGAGTTCCCAGGCGTTCAATCTGGAGAGCAGGAGATCACTCACCATTTCTTCTACCATGTGGGTAGTCTTCCCATTCTGAAGAGCCTTTAGTACCCTCTTTAAGGAAATAATTCCCTCGACTCTATGTGCCTTATTATAGGAACTTGTGAATCCTAGCGCTTCTACATGCTTGTCTTTTTTCACTTCCACAGTCCACTGGATACTGAAGCAATATATCTCACTGTACAATTTTCTAAACCGGTAAAAATGACCTCTGTCATCCACTAATGTTGCGTTTTAATTTATTTTTGGCAGATTGTTCTTTCTTGTTTTGGAACTGGAGATCAACATCCAAAGCTCACAACAATTATGTATCAGAACATCTTTCCGGCTATTGATATCAATACGGTGAGTGATTAAACAATATAGTTCAAGTTGCCAGAAGCAACTGAACATTTCTCTTGCTCTTAATGATAATTTTTGTGTGATCTTTCAGGTCAAGCTTTCTACCTGCCTGAGAATTGTGTTGCTTAATTACAATAAAGACGCATAACTTATTGATTTTCGGCATCATTCCATTAGACCACAGCCCGTGGGTGTTTCCCGTAGACTCGGAAAATTTGCTCAGAATCATCGAGTCCCTGATCTCAGGAGTCTTCAAGACATGAGTGATTTTGTTTTTTTAAGTATTTACATACCTTTATATATGTGTTTATCTAAATTTCCTTGTAGTGTAGGCAAATATATCACATTACACGAGAAATTTATACTATCTATTTAGGGTGAATGGGTTAGGGGTGGGTGACTTTTATCTGGTCTTAATTCTTAACTTGTACACTGAATATGTTGATTGATTTTTTGTATGCTAAAAATGGTTAATTACGAGTCTAAAATATGGAAAACCAGTCCTCATGTTGTTTGAGACGACCTTTGAAAATTGGAATGTATACTGATTTAGGAATGTTTATGATCTCCCTTTTTGAGTCAATGGGACTTGGAATTTCTAGCATTGATTTTTCTGGCTGATTTATGCAGTTGCTTGTATTTCCTTTAATTGTATTTGCTAGTGGAATTTTCTGGTTGGGAATAGAGGATATAGAAAGTTAGTATGTCATACTAGAATTGGCAGAGCAAAATCTAAGAAGGCTTTTTCTAAATTATGTCTCTTCATTGGCAGCGTGGGTGTTCAATGATGCATTAGTATTATCTTTTTTAACTTACAATAGCTTGCCCCACCTCACCATTCCCATGGTTGACCCGTAAGTGTATGGTATTTATTGTTTATTATGTTTCTCATGGTTCATTTCCTGTGATTTCTTAAGGGCCAGTTATGGATCAGAAAGTGAGGCTAATGATGAAGCAGCAACAGTGACTCTGGTAAGTGACTTTGGTAGAGTAAATCGGCCTTCTGCAAAAAGTGCTGTAAAGCTTCAAGAGTTCGAACCTAGAATGACTTTACAACTCATGAAAGTTGAGGAAGGATTGTGTTCTGGCGGAATCATCTTCAGTGAATGTGGTATGCCTATCTTTTGCATAATTTCTTTTCATTGCTATATTAGAGGAGATAAATAATATTGATTAATGGCAACTCATTGAGAAGATTCTGTCTCAAATATGACCAATCTCCTTGTCTTTGTCCATTCCTGGAATTGATAGAGCTTCTGTAAAACCTTAGCAGGTTTACAATATGCATTCAAATTTCATTTTTCCTTTAATTTCCTTTTGCCTGGACCTGTTGGTGACAAGAAAAAGCAGGAAAATCTGGATGATGTTGATGGCATCGAGGAAGATGGCGAGGACATGGAAAATTAGCACCCGTAAAAATTGAGGTAGCATAATTTTTTGGTAAATGAAGTTGTTTCCGAGGTATATCATGGAGTTGACTGCTTCATATATAGGTACTTGTATGTAGAGAGGTTATTTATCAAGGATTTTGGCAGCCCTAGCACTGCTTGTCCCCATAAAATTTGTTTATATTCCATTGTTGTAAAAAAGTATTTTCCAATTTATGAAAGAGCTTCTGCATTGAATTGTATCATTTTCTTTCACGTGTTTAATTGTTGGATGAAATATGCATATATTTAAGGCCATAAATGAAACAAATTTATTTTATTCCATTAGATTTATGATATGCCAGACGCGCAGCCAAGCAGGATTGCATGGAGAATACTCTCGACCCCAGTTGAAACTATTGACGCCTTGGCGTGGCTAGTGATGTCGTAGCTTATTCCAAATTACACTCACGATGAAATTCCGTATACTCGGCTTCAAATAGGATTTAATGGCTTTACAGGGCAAAACCGTTGTTGCTAATTGACTGCACTTCATCAAATCATGCGTTAGTATACTATGTTCTTAAGCAATTAAACGAAGAAAATAGCAACAGAATGCAGTAATTCATTGTAGAAACACACATATTCGACCTTAATCTTATTGCCATGTATCTGATCATTCATGCTCAAGTTTGTCTAGTCTTTTCCTTCTTGTGCAGACTTTCGAAGGATCTCTTCAGAAGGAATCTCAAGCCTTGCTCCGGCATGTTCTTGACTAGGGCTCACCCCTGCAGCAATCTCCTATATCAAGTAAAATATTGGGTCATTTTTGTCCGAAAATGGCTCATAAACACAGAAATGACGCGCTTAATTCAACCAACAGAATTTCTTTGTTGGAGTCTCTGGATCTCAGTACCGGAGGTCACGGGATGATTCTCTTCGAACTTGTTACGTATTTGTTTGAAGGATTCCATGAGAATCACAGTGTCTCCAGCGAATGATTTCCTCGTTGCTCTCATCAGAGCTCCGCAGGCTCTCACTGTTTCTCCTCCGGCCATTGCCATCTAACAAAGTAACAACTAAGCTAACCAAGTATATATATCCTCGCTTCTTGCTCATAACGAGTAATTTATGTGGTATTTATCCGTCCGAGCCCAGTTTTGCAGAAACTCTCTCCCCACAACTGTACCTCTGTTATTCATATTAAATTATCAAAATATCCCAACAAAACCCGTCTAGATCCACGCGCTAACTCACGATCGTGGACGTGGCGCTCCTTCCAAACCCTTTTTTTTTTCCATGTTGAAGCGCAATTTCAATATAGTGCAAGTGCATTGTGATGGTAATTTTTTGAACTTTTGATTTGACCATTGATATGTTTAACCGGTGCCCGCGCATTTGTGGCGGGGATTCACCCTGACCCATAACGTCTTCAACCAGAGAGCATGGTGATACTGACATCTGCGGTTGCCTCTTGATTTCACAACAGCCAGAGTTTGCCTTCAACAGACCAGAACAGTCGTTGTTTAAGTTATATCCCGGCTCTTCTGTCTATCATTCTCCTCCTCCTCCTTCAGTTGATTTTGCTTCAATTCGGTCTGAAAGCAAGTTATTTCAGATGCCAGATGCTAAATAACTAACTTTAAATGTTTGCACCCACGTGACAAGTCTTTTGTTGGAAGCTTGATCCATGCAAGATATATGGCCTAAGAAAAATGGCAATGTATTGCACATGTTAATGGGTAATTGTATTACACGTGACACTTCTACATGCACCAAAACAGAAGGCAGATCACCGGCAGCTCATTCATTGAGAGATTGCATATGTGCTGTAGTTTTGTATTGGAACATGACTTTTAATCTAAAACTTTTGTCAAATGAAATTTCTTAGAATTAAACATATACACAACCCTTGACCTTTATGCATGCCTTGTGGATCTGTATGCATGCAGTAATGATAATTGCATATATATTGCTTTATACAAAGAGTCTTTACCATTCAAAAACAAACGAATTTACACATTAAATCATGATTTTGCTTAAAATAAAAAGGACAGTAACCACAGTTTTAACACATTACAGTCGGACTTTTGTACTAATAATGTATTCCACAGTGGCACTCATTGGTGACAGATATACTGGCATCATAAACATTTTTGTGCTCAACTGAAAATAGCTTTCAGTATTTGCACCTAAAGAATACAGTTTTTCCATTTAACATTTTGATAATGCTTCCCTCTGGTATAAGGCAAGTTCAAAATCCTTCAAGCATAAAGAATACTGTATTGATTGCCTCCATAATGCCACAAACAATTGGAAAACTCTTTACAAAATATGGAAAAGAATGTGAAAGCACGTAGCCGCAGCCGCAGAGACGAATTATTTATTATCGCTTGTTATTTTGTCAAGCACATGCGATAATCAAAGAAGCCATAATTATACCTAATCAATATAGCACCAATACTATGGTGATAAAGGAATTGGTCGTGTAGGTTGACAAGATCACTTACCTCGGCACATCAACCATTCTACAATCGTGTTTCTTACGGCGGCATCTGTGATGAGATTTTTGATCAGAGAATGTGTTCTCCCCAACCACCCCCGTTTTAGAAACTACATCTGGTGAAATAAAGCAGCAAATCAGTAAGTATCCAACTGAGGGAGATACTAGGACAATCAAATGTCAGTTTCTCATGTTTGCATTGTTAATACACAAAAGGAAATAGAAGATGACTAGGCTTAGATTGAAATAAGGAATGTTTGATATGCTTTCATTTCTCTCTCTAAATTAAATATTCTTCCCTTCTATTTTCCATATATTTGCATCATTTCCCCACGTTTGATATACAGTTGCCAATCACAAAATAATCAATTAAATTAAGAATATGAAAAAGCAAAACTTCCGACAAACATTGTTATCTCCATGTGCAGCAGATACATACTAAATATCAGGGGAAATATCAAAAGAGTGCGCCAAAAAAGGCAAATGGCTGCTTGACAATTCAAAGTTTTACAGCCACTGATGACATATCCAAGTGTGTTAAACAAAGTTTGCATCAACTGTAGTTTACTGATTTTTATCCCCAAATATGCATGGACTGCTATTAAACTTCCATGGCAACGTTCTAAATTCTTGAACCTGGTGTACGTCAAAACTAAGACAAGCTGTGCACAAAAGGTCAATCCAAAAGCATCAAAAGCCTGGCATATCAGCAAGTTTCTAATGAGGCAATTAGCCATTAACTGGCTGAGATTGCCTGGATGCTGGCACAGTTGACCTAGAGGGCAGCCATCGGAAATACCCTGGTTGCACCCGCTGCTCAAGGAACAAGCCTCTATGTACCACCCTGGCACAGGGGACAAAGATCCACAACCACAAAGCAAACGAAGAGTAGCAGATCCACAACCCCAGTACCCACTCCTGTAAAGCTATCAGGGAACTAAGTACAAGCAAGTCAAAAGGAAGACATCTCTGACACACTCACCCACCATTTCTCCTTCAACTCGAAAATAAGTTAAAAAGAGAAGGAAAAATAAGGAAAAAGAAAACACTAAAACTTTGAAACATGCAGTATCAATGGCTAAACATCAGCATCTCTGATCTTTCAGAGCCAACATTAATAAAACGATGAAGCATATGTTGGCTATTGTACATGACATAAGGTCCTGAGCATCAGAGATCCTAACTGTTCCAGCCACAGGTGATGTACAAGAAGCTTTACTGAGCTGCGAAATGGAACACAAGAAGAATACTTGATCCTACAGGTATTTCCATGCGTCCAGAAATTAAAGCTATAATGATTCATAATCTTGGAATGTTAGAGCTAAAATGTTCCAGTTTAATGAGCAATTAGACTATATTACATTGCTGTATTTTCCTTGCGACCACATGCATACTTCTATAATTCCTACTAAAAATTATTTTTCCGCTTCTTCGCATTAGTGAAATCAGTTGTGACATGACCAAGAATACATACCTCAAAACTAAGGCAAATCCCCAAAATACCCTTTCCACCTAACCCACCATCACTAACAGTGGTATCGACATCGCAAGCAACCCACGCTACTGTAATTACTACCATTACAGTCACTTCCCAACACTTAATTATTTTGTACGTTTGCTCAGTAATCACTGAACAGACTAGACGCTAATCTCACATCAATAAACATAAGACCAGATAAAAAAGAATATCACAAATCAGACATGATAAGCACAAGAATCCCAATAAGTTTTGGAATTAAATCTTAAAATTTGGCAGTACCTCCAAAATGGTTCCCCCAAAACAACAACTTGGCATCATCCTCCTCCTCATCAAACTCATCCCCGTATCCGAATTCGGCATCCCCACGATACCCAGGTTCACTCCCGTACCCAGATTCATTTCCCTGAGCATCCGAATAGCCCAACTGCCCAAATACAACTCCCGAATTCTCCTTCTCTCCATTCCCATTCCCACTATCTCTATCTCTCCTCGAATTCTTTGCTTCACTCACATCAGACGCCCAATTCGCCTCTCCGTTCCCGAAAAGCTCGCCGCTTGAATCCGTCCCCACCGCCACAGGAAAGTCAGAGCACGTCCCGTAAGCTGCAGACGCTCCCACGGAACAGCAACGCCGGGTCCCGCTACGGTCGCTGCTCCGACCCGACACTGACCTCGACCCACGGCGGCGTCTTTTTTTAGCTATTAGTCTATAGTTACCCTGCTTGCCTGGAGCCGTTGTGGTGATGGGTTTACTATCGTCGTCGAAGAGGCTGAGTCTAGAGACGTCAATGGCGGCGGCGTCGATGATGGAGAATGAGGTGGCGCGATCGGAGAGGCAGGGGCGCTTGGTGTGAACACAATTGGAGGAAGAGTAGGGTTTCGTGGAATCGGATGATTCATGCGTGTTTTGGAGATGAAAAGGCCTCCAGTTGTGAAGCTGGAATGCGAATGAGTCTATGGAGTGGCGCGAATCTATAGGCTTGTGAGACATGAGGTTTTGATATTTCTTTCTTCCTAGGGTTTCAACTGTAACCCGTTGTTCATGCGAGTCGTGAACATTGACGAGGCATCGAGGTTTTAAGTATCTGCTTCTCTTTTCCCGCTGTGCTGGGGTGGGGGGGGGGGGTGGTGGTGAGGGAGACTTCCAAATTTCGAGTTGAGGAAGAAACGTCCGTAGGAGGAAGAGATTTTAGTTTGTTTAGTTTAGTCGTCGAGCTGAGGCCGATCTGTACTTACCAGACTCTCGATGGATATTAGGTCAGGATCTACTATACCCGTTACCATGGTATGTAGATCAACTTTCTTTTGATTTTGCTTTTTTCGCTAACACGTGTCCAAATTTGGACTTTATATTGGGCTAACAAGAACAGTAGCATCACTGCCAAACTGAATATCAGTGTGTGGGTGCAGGTCTAAATCGGCCTATTCCACTCCCGGCCCCAGACATGGGCCGTCGTCTCTGACCGAAACATATTTCATGGGTCAGGCTTTTTTTTGGCTCTCCCTGAGTGGCAGGAGTATTGTAATGTAGCTGGAACTGGTAAGCCGAGTCTAAACAAACCAACGGGGCAGTTGATCAGAATCGGCAGGGAGCGAGCGAGAGAGAAATGGCATCAGGATGGGGAATCAACGGGAACAAAGGGAGGTGCTACGATTTCTGGGTAGACTTTAGTGAATGCATGTCGCGTTGCCGGGAGCCTAAGGATTGTTCTATTCTCCGCGAAGACTACCTTGAGTGCCTCCACCATTCCAAAGAGGTCTATACAATCTTTCGTGCGTTAACCAATTCGCGTTATTGATCCTTAGAATTTGGTATTTATTTATACATCTCTGAGTCTTGAATATTGTTGGTTATACTTCAGAACCCCAAATTTGTATTTGCATTTTCATGTAGTTTGATTTGGGTCAATACTTAATTACTTTTAACTAAAATTATAGTACCCATTCTGGGCTTCAATGTGTTTTTAAATCATAAATCTGGACTGATTGCTGGTCTGCATTTGGTAGCTGGTCTAAGGTTCCTATGTTCGTATTGAAGGCTGAGGTTTATTCTGAAATTATGTTACGGTTATATTCCTCAATTGCAAATTTTTTGGGCATATTTTGTCGTGACAATGACTTCCATTAAAAGTGGAAGGGAGTAGCAGCGGAGTATACAATGTCACATTTTGATAAGCTCAGTGGCTAATATTGAGGTGGCATGGGTAGTGATCACTGATTAATGATGGATAATAAGAAGATTTATGAATTTTAAGAACTTTCTGATTGTTAGATTTTCTATTTATTTCACATATCTTCAAGAGGTCTTCCTATGAATTGCTTATGCTCCAGGGCAGTGAGATTGCTTATTCATTCCTTTGGTAATTCATGAGAATAGAAATTTGTAACCATTATGGTAACTATTGGATATTTTTTGATGGAAATGATCCATTTTGTCTCCAGAGGAAAAAAGAAAACAAAAAAAGATGGTTCTTCCTAGTGCAAACTTTATGCTGCTGGCAGTGCAAATTACTATTTGACCATCCAAAATTGCCAATAGTCATACTATGTAGCAATGCGCTTGTTAAAAAGCTATAATTTTGATCTTTCTGTCCTTTATTTTTAGCATTTAGACCTCGAATTGCCTGTAAATTTACACTACTCAACCATGGCCTTCATTGTTAGCACATGTATATTAGGGTTGTCATTGTAGCTGCATCCTTAGCTTTTAAACTGTTGTTGGTACTCCTATTACTCAGAAGTAGTCCCGGTAAACTAGGGTTCTGAGAGGGCTATTTTGGATGTGGTCCTGCCATTTTTCATTGCATTCTTTTGCATGAAGTGGCACTCTAGACTTGAATCAGGTTGCTTGTGCTATTTTGGATTTTGGCACTTTGATTTATGTTTATTTATTGGATAAACATAGCCCATTTTTCTTTCCTTCTCCTTTTTGTTATTTTTGGTTTTTTTTTAAATCCCTTAAGACCAGTGTCCAAGGTCATTTCCGTTGATAATCACTTTTAGATATCATCAAATCAGCATCTACCCAATCAGCTTTAGTGCAATGGCATTCTGTATAGCTTCTCCCAACTTTGAGATTGAACAATTTTTTCCCCCTCATGTGTTGGTTTGATCATGGGCCTCTAGGGTAATCTGTATCTTTTTTTAACTTGTGGTTCTTGAATAGTATGATTAGATCATTGACCTGATGAATATCCCCTGCACAGTACAATGTAATGACTCCCAAAAACACACTGATTTTCACCTTCTAAAGATTAGCCATGGATTTATATAGAATGACTGAATAAATGGATTTTAGTATGAAAAATCCAATGGTTTAGGTGACGACTTCAGTAAAATTTGTGAAGTCTAAGAATACAAAGTCACAAAATGCAAGTTCATGTCTGTTTCTTCTTCTTCAAAATTTGTCAGATGCGAGGGTTGGTCTAAAAAACAAATTGAATTGTTGAAAAGTTTATTATTAACTGTTGGGAGATCAATGTCTTTTTCTTCTACTTCAAAGTCTGTCAGATGCAAGGTTGGTCTAAAAGATAACTTGAGTTGTCAAAACGTTTTTTATTAACTCCTGAAGTTTGCCATGTTTGAGAATCATCATGTAAGAATTTGCCTACCTAGAATCATTTAGAAGGAAATTAAATTGAGCTGCTGCTGTATACAGATGATTTAAGCTTTTGGGTACTTTTTTTTTTTACTCGCAATTGGTTAGTGATTTGGTTCAAACTTACATGGAAACAACCCCTTACCACATTAGTTTCATTACTTGTATTTACTCATTTTGTGATTGAGTGAATGTCTGTTGCAGTTCCAACGAAGAAATCAAATTTACAAGGAAGAGCAGCGTAAAGTAAGAGCAGCTGCACGGAAGGCCAAGGAGGGTGTAGATGGCGTTGATAGCCATAAGTTATAACCTTTTGAATTTCCAGAATAAATGCTGTGTGGTTGTTGTATTTTTGTCTACACCGGTAATATTTCATCTTTCTTTCCCTGGAATTGACCTGTGCTTTGCTTTTGGTGTCTGCAATAAGGCCAAATGTTTCACCTTTCTGTGCTCTTGGATTGATGTGCGTCAAGCTTCATGAATCAAGTAACATGATGCTGGAACACGTAACTCATACACGCATCTTACTATTGTCTAATGCTTGCAAACAGAAGCTTGTTCTTCCTGTCGCGTGACTCGTGTGGATAACTTCTGGCCTGTATGTCTGGGTCATGCTGAATCTACATGCTGAGTCGTCCACCTGAGTTGGACATTGCTATGGCCCAATAGAGAATTCTCTCTTTTTTCTTTTTCAATTGGTACGACCAATTATTTTACAGAACTGACATTACATTAGGTTACAAACACGGGGTTACATTAGGTCACGTTGGCCGCAAAATTCTTCAGTGGTTCAGCCAACAACGGTGCACAAAATTACTTAGGATCAACGTATACCACCGTCTCCACCCACGTGTGAAATGAATACATTCAATAAGTAATTAATTACACGTAAATCATATGAATATTCACACGTCAACAATATTTATTCTTTTGTCTTACGGAGGCAGCGGTAATTTCACT
The DNA here is from genome assembly GCA_032401905.1 of Swietenia macrophylla. Taxonomy (NCBI): domain Eukaryota; kingdom Viridiplantae; phylum Streptophyta; class Magnoliopsida; order Sapindales; family Meliaceae; genus Swietenia; species Swietenia macrophylla. The sequence goes on along the minus strand of CP135579.1, from coordinate 3,686,311 downwards.
GTATCTTTTTGACGGTGATGAGAAAGCTCAAATAACGGGGTATAAGCGTAAATTGCATTTTAAGGATAATGAACAAATACAAGAAAATTGCAGAAGCGGATCAGTTATCGTTCAGCTAACGGGAACTGTTTGTGTTAAGTGGGGCCCACGGACATGCGGTACGTGCTATTTATATATACGATGCTAACAACTGTAGGCCACTAGATTGCTGATGTGAAGGAGCGTGGGACATAATATCATGCATCGGATAACACACAATCTTTACTGGCTTATATAAAATCCCATCCTTCCCTCGCCCAATTTCAAAACCCTAATCTTCGAAGGTCTCCGTCCCTGGGAAGTCATAACAGGTATGTTCTAATCTCGATGTTCAGAAAATTCTGACTAAGGATTTTGTTTAACAAACATATTTAGAATACTTCTTCGGTCAAATTTACGCTCCAATTTCCAATTTTTTGAGCCCTAATTCCCGTCAAAGTCGTCTCTATTCTATCACGAAACCACGTCTAGGCCTAGAAAGAACTTCTATCAAGAAACCCTAAAAATCTAGAGAACGTGGCAATTACCGAATCGAGAGTTCTTTTTTACTTGCATCGTCCCATCTGTCACCGTCTCCACCCAAACAACAACCACTAATGACCGCCTGAGCACTCCTTAAGAAACAAAACCACAACAATTACCACTAACAATTAAGAAACCCATGACCAATAGGAAGGATCCAGTGATCAAACTTGAATTAAAAAAGAAAAAGGACTTGTAATGTAATTTGATTTGTCTGTTCATTTTGTTAAATTGTGAGATTGCTTTCCTTTTTTCTACTTCTCTTTTGCGATTGAAACTAACTGAGGGAAACTTTTTGTAAATTTTTAGCTTTCACTGTTTTTTGTTAATTTTGTTAGGTTACAATTTGATTTGGGATATTAAAAATACGAAATTCATTTTTCATTTTCATTTTACAAAACCATTTTTCAAAAACCTGTATGTAGAGCAAAAGAGAACAACATCATATTAAATGTCTGAGAGAAAAAGAAAACAAAATCAAATGTCTGTCAGTTCTTTTCATAATTAATGATAAATAGGTGAGAGTTGATTTTTTAAGTTATGTTCTTCTTTTGACATACTTCTATGTGTTTGCACATGAAAGATGGGATTTCGAGACTTATGGTTTTGAATGGTGTGGATTTTCTCAGAATAAAATGAGCAGCCGTGCAAGCAGAACTCTTTATGTTGGGAATCTTCCTGGTGATATTCGTGAGAGGGAAGTTGAAGATTTGTTTTACAAGGTGATGCTTGTTTTTTGTAATTTCAATTTAATTGAAAAAGAAAATTTTGAACTTCTTGCAGTATATTGTAAGCTTTTAGCAGATTGTTGAGTACAGAGCTTACATATCAAAATTTAATGTATTCAATGATGGTATTATGTAACAAACTCTATATTATGATGGGAAATGTCTTTCTGTTTACTTGTGAATGTAAAATGTTTGTCTGTTTACTCTTGGAAAAAGTTTGCATGCTTATCATGTAATATGCTTTTGTGGAAGTCTGAACCTCTGGAAATGGCAATTTGTCATGCTTCATATAGGGTTTAGTAGGAAAAAAGAAAGTTGCTTGTGATACTGTGTTGTGACTCACGATGTAGAAGTTGTGCCTGATTTTGCCTGATCATTATATTCTTATTATTTCTTTCACTTGTGACCACAGTATGGACCTATAGCTCACATTGACCTGAAGATCCCACCAAGGCCTCCTGGTTATGCATTTGTTGAGGTTTGTTTATGACTAGTACCTTTCCTCATTTTTTTAATCAATATGGTTATTTAAAATTTTCAAACAATTCTTTATACAGTTTGAAGAGGCTCGGGATGCTGAGGATGCAATTCGCGGTCGTGATGGCTATGATTTTGATGGGCATCGGTTGCGGGTATTTATTCTTTAATGCTCGTGTATGTTGCAAATGTTGACTAGATGCTGCTTATGTATACTTTCTACAATGTGCATTGCTCAGGTGGAACTTGCGCACGGTGGGCGTGGACGTTCATCATCTGATCGTCATAGTAGTTACAGCAGTGGTCGCGGACGTGGAGTATCTAGGCGTTCTGAATATCGTGGTGTGTAATCCATTAAATGCGCTTGTTTTATGCTTTATGTCGTATAGTGAGGTGTGCATGATAACAATGAAATTTTCCATCATGCAGTGTTAGTCAGTGGATTACCCTCTTCTGCTTCATGGCAAGACCTGAAGGTGAGGTTTTTTGCCCTTTCTTATCATTTATTTTTATGCTTGATTATTATTTTCTATTGTTGTCACTTCTTTTTCCTCTATTCTATATTATACCTGTTGCTTTACATGTTGATGTGTGTTTGCATAAAGGTATCTTCAGGATTGTATCTTTTGTTTAAATGAATCCTGAAATCATGCATTGTTATGCAGGATCATATGCGTCGAGCAGGAGATGTTTGTTTCTCACAAGTTTTTCATGATGGCAGTGGTAGGATACTCTGCCACATTCTTCTCTTTTAATTTCTTTCTTACCTTGTCAGTGATGTTAATCTTGAAAATAACTTTTGTGCTTGTCATCTTCTTCTAATGACCTTATTATATGGGGTTCTGACCAAATTATATTACTCTGTTAGAGTCTTTGCTCATAATTCTGTGCACATTTGAGTTCACTATCATTATTATTACTTACACAACTATCATTGTTAATCAAATTTCATAATGTCAAGTTGTCAGGGTCAGGGAACTTTAGACTGTTGGAGGCCACTGGTTTGCGCACTGTTATTTAGTTTTGTTCTTTTTGAATTGTATTCATTAGGTGTTGTTCTATTGTCATTTTTCTGCAGGAACAACTGGCATTGTGGATTACACCAACTATGATGACATGAAGCATGCGGTAATGCCTCTTAAGTTGTTAATTATTCAGTAATTGGCAATGGAAAATGATCGTATCTTTTGATGGCTTTGGTTTAATTATTCAGTAACTGACCATTCTGGTTTCTCCAGATCAAAAAACTTGATGACTCTGAGTTTCGGAATGCATTCTCTCGAGCATATGTTCGTGTATGTTTTGTTCCAAGTAGTATATAAATTTTCTATATTTTATGCTGCACTTTGCTTACTATTTTATTGATAATTAGGTGAGGGAGTACGATCATAAGCGTGATGGCTCTAGAAGCCCTGGTCGTGGCAGATCTCATTCAAGAGGCCGGAGTGAAAGTCGCAGCCGTAGTCGCAGTCGTGGTCGAAGTTACAGTCGAAGCCGGAGTCGAAGGTTTGTTCATGTTGCTTTTTTAAGAATTTCAAATTAGCATGTGCTTGGCAGTTGTTTGTTAACACAATGGACACACTGCAGCAAAGTTGCTATATTTGTGCCATTCAATCAGAATACTAGCTTGGTACGTGTTTTGAGTTGGTTGTTAACCATTTAAGCATAATGCAGCAAGTCTCCGAAAGCCAAGTCTTCACGCCATTCTCTTGATAGATCTAGATCAAGGTCTGCTTCTCGTGCTCCCTCTGGATCAAAGCCACGCTCTTTATCAAGGTATGCTTATTCTTATCATTTATTATAGATGTTTATTGGGCTTATAAATCGTGCAAAATTGTGCTCTCTATACATTAATCTAGCACCAAAGGTAGCAATTTAACATAAAATTTGCATTAAGCTTAGCATAGTTTGTTAAGGATTACAAAATCATGCTTTCTTTGACTTATAGGCAATTCTGTTTGCTCTTTTTTTTTTTGGGAGCAAACATTTAATTTCAAATTATTTATTTCTGGAAGGTTGTGCAAGTATTTGTAATTTACATCTCCTTTGAAAACGTTATCCTCTTTGGAGGGGTAACATGTGTATGCAGAGTAATGCCACCAAATCTATTTATCTTGGGTTGAATTATACAAGTTCTATTTCTGGGTTGATTTTGGAAGGATTGCGTTGGAGGCTATCTTGTGCAAGCTTTCATTTTCTGGGATGTTTTCCTGGGTATGAAGATTAATTAATTATCAACTTTTGGTTGTGTGTAGACTTTTTAATTTTGACGTCAATGCCTTATTCTCAGCGGATAACCTAATGGAAAAAGAACCTGGTGTCAAACTGTCTTCATTTTCTCTATACTGTATGAAATTGCCTTTTTGTTTTTCTAGATAATGGATTTGTGCAGCAAACTGGGAATTGGATATTAGGATCTTGATGGGATATGGTTCAAATGCTTGCACTCTTTTGGTTGTGGAGGTATGCCTTTTCCAGATGGGAACTTTAGAAACCTTCATGGTATCACTGTTCTAATGCATTTAGCATCGAAATGTCCATTGATGCTAGATTGGGAACAAAGGAGACAATGGATTGCAATAATAAAGCTGGATTTCTGTGTATTAAGTGCCATTGGAATCTGGAACTCACCTTCAATGAGCGGTAGAAACAATTTCAATGCTGTTTTCTGCTTCAACATTTCCAAGCTAATAGGATGTGCCTATCTGGATTTTCTTGGATAGTTGGTGGTACAGTAGGGAAGCATGGTCCTGTCCTGTCCACTGGTGTCTTGGAAATTTATGAACTAGTTCTGATATCTTCTTATTTATATTGAGCTGCTAAAGATTTTTTTTTCTTCTTTATCCCTTTTAAATATGGTAAAATCTTGACATGGAAGAGGTACAAGGCTCTTGGATGAAAGTTCTTAAAAGGAACGAGTGGATTTTAAATTTGCGTTGTTTCTGGAACTTTTGCAGATCTCAATCAAGATCCAGATCTCCTTTGCCCTCTGTAAGTGATTTGGCATTGTTATCTTGTGTTATTTGACCTTGATCAAACTAGTTGTGGCTGCTCCAGTAGGTTCTAGATATAAAATGGTTGTGGAGAACTGGCGAAGTTATAACTGTCATTAAGTCCAATTTCATTTAGGATAGCTGTGGTTGTTCTTGACTTTCAAAGCATAACATTTAAAGAATTTGGTGAACATCCATTTTTGTGGGAGCACTCACTTTTGCGCTTATATTTAATATTTAGTGATTTCATCTCATAATAGTCCTAGCTTCAAAGCCACATGCTCTTAACACAAACATACCCTTTAAATCAATAGATTTCATTTGCCCCTTATTTTGGGTGGTGGTTGTTTAGAAGGTGGCTAGAAAGCTAAGATTTTGCATGCCATTTATATAAATTCGTTTCTTTTTGTTAGTGATGGTGAATAGTTCCCTTATAAATATTAAGTATTGTGTTTTAGGAATAATATTGTTGCTCTGCTTTACAGAAACAAATTAGTAAAAGCCCCAAAAAGCGCAGTGTTAGCAGGAGCCCAAGCGGGAGCAGGAGCAGGAGCAGGAGCAAGAGTTTATCCCGGTATCATTCTTTGAGATATTTCCTTTCTTAGTCAGCTACATGTTAATTTATTTGAAAGAAGTATATGTAGTCCGTTCCACTGTTAGTCAATATGATAATCTTCATTTGATATATTTGTTGTTTCTTGCTTTTGTCTGAAACTGACTATGATTGGAATTTCTTTTGACAGTTGAGGTTTGGACGGCAATCTCTGGAAGCTGTGGGTGTGGGTGAAATTTCGTGTTGCCTTAACTGTTGTATGCGTTAGTAATTTGGTAATCTTGATAGAAGCAGACTTATCATTCTGGGACGATGCATGGATTTGAACATTCTGTTATGTTATTTTTTACTCTATTTAGATGCTTGAATTGAGACAAGGTACTTGGATTGAGCTCCGTTTTCAAACCCTTGGTTCAGTATGCTGTTCGGTCCCACAAATTGGTTATACAGAGGCATCACTGCATGTTTGAATCATGAAATAAAACAGGAGAGATTAAATTCTACTTTTTGTGGTTTTGCCGCTAGAAATTTATTCCAGGGACGGTAACTTGAATGAAGACCGTGTATATCGAAGGAGAGGAGTCAATGCTCTTATCTTTAACGCGGGGACAGTCAGATCAGCAGCGTACGTGACAAGGAATGCACCACCCAAGGCGATGCGATGGTGACTGACGGCACAAAAAGTGGGATTGGTCCCTAGACTTTCAAGTGGTAGTGGCAGTGCTTGCTTTGTGGCCATGGTTGTTTGTGATCGTGTTAAGGGTTGATAACGTTGAAATACTCACCATCACCCATAAATGGAAAAGACTGATGATTTGACATGTCTCCAATTCCAAACAAACCCGTCTATCTTCTTTATTGGTACCATCAAGTCAACAAAGAAGTTAGTGAAGAACGGCATTGTTAATCTAAACTAGGGATTCCAATTTGAGCATCCGACGCTTCATGCAAAACCTTTTGTTAGAACTCGGCGTGGGTCATCCCGAAGTCAATTGCAAACATAGCCGAAATTCACAACTCGAGCAGCAACAGAGAAGTGGAAAATTGGTAAATAAATGCTAATTGCCGCTTACTGCCAATTATGAGTGCGCAGTGTGTCAGACTCCAGCGTCCCACAGACTCAAAATGCAACTGCAACCATTCGATCTCTCATCTCAACTGTCTCTTTCTCTCCCCCACTCCATAAAAAGAGAACCGAAGCCCGGTAAACCGTTCGGCTCTGCTCTCATCTCGCAAATTCGCGTGTTTGCATCGAAAGCGACCAGCGAGAATGACAGAAACGCTATTCTCAAGGCTCTCGGACGATGTCGTCCTTAACATCTTCTTCAAACTGGAAGAAGACCCAAGAAACTGGGCCCGGCTTGCCTGCGTCTGCACCAAATTCTGTTCTCTCGTTCGCAACATCTGCTGGAAGACCAAGTGCTGTAAGACCATTCCAGCCGTCGTAGCTGATCTTATTCCCCCGAATTTCACCGTTCCACCCGGTGGCTGGTCCTCCCTACAGAAGCTTTCCGTCTGCTGTCCTGGCCTCCATCATGCCGGCGTTTTGTTGGACAACTCGGATTTCGGTCTTGAACGCGAGCTGGGCCCAGACACTAATTACCAAAGCTCAAATGCGATTCAACCGGCAACTTCATCCTCCGAGCCTTGCTCCAGCAATCTTAATTCTGGTGCTGATTGTTCTTGGTCGCTTTTCGACGATCTTTATTATGACACAGTTTATAACAAATCCGAGTCACAGGATGATGGTAGCATAATCATGGCTGATGTTGAACAGTGTGAGGTTAAAGTGGGCCTTGAAGTCGCTTGTAAAAGGAGGAAATTTTGTGGATCATTGAGGTCTCATTTGGCATCAGGGGTTTGGAATTTGAGTCGTGAGCAGGGTAATAAACTGCTTGCTAGTAGATTTCGAGGGGATTGTTTATACATTTGTGATTGGCCTGGTTGTGTTCACATAGAAGAGAAGCGAAATTACATGCTTTTTAGAGGTATTTTCAAGAACTTCAAGCGTTCTCGTGTGTGGAGGACCATAAATGACGGGAACCGAAGCAAGATTGATCTCAATTGTGCTTATTGTTCGTGTAAAGAAACTTGGGACTTGCACTCTGCATTTTGTTTGAGAAGGATTTTTGGGTTCCATGATGATGGTGAGCCTGTTGTTAGAGCTTATGTATGTGAGAATGGGCATGTTTCTGGAGCCTGGACTGATTTGCCATTGTACACTTGATATGGTTTCTAGATTGGCTGGTATTGTAATAGTTTCTAATTTCTTTTGTCGTTCGGCATTTGTATTTCTTTGTTTGTGATTTTATTATGTCTTTATATATTGTAATTGATTTTTTAATTTGCTTTGATTGATAATAAAATGTGTGGTTTGAGTTTCTATGAGTGTTCTTTTCTTTGTTTGTGATTTGATTATGTCTTTTTGTCTTGTATTTGCTATGTTAATTTGGTTTAATTTATAAACAAATGTGTGGTCTGAGTTTCTATTAGTGTTCTTTCTATCGCTGCTGGTGAGTTATTTCTGGAAAATAGTTATTGGTGTTTTTAGGTTTTATGATAAAATATGTAGTCATAAAGATTTCAACATTTTCAGTCACTATTCTTGTTTCTGGTAGGAAACTGAAAATATTTAGTATCTAATAGGAAGAGATTAAGGTGGGCAAGGGTGACTACATGAATCTCATAAAACTAAATGCTATAAGAAAACTAACTAAAACCTCTTTACGTGTACTCCAACTACAGGTCTTGAAAGCAGGTGATGAAAGAATATTGAGAAACCAAAAGCTGGATGCCTGGAAGTCTGGGAAGCTAAACATTTTTTTCTATGCCTAAAGCAGTATTATCAATACATTACAGTTCAATATGATATCCCATCCAAAAGGGATTAATGAAACTTTGTTTCAATTTTGTGTTTGTATCTTTGTGTTGTTTGCTTACAGTTGAATGCTTTGTGGAGTAAGCTTAGCTTCTGTTATCAGTTAATTACCGGTCTGAAAATTATGCCATTATGGCTTAAGTTTCAAATACTAAAGATCCCAAGATAAGCATGGAAATTCAAAGAGAAAATATCACACACTTAATCTAGTATATTTATCATGCGATATTGTGGCTGATTTTTTTTTTGTTTTGTTTTGTTTTTACCCTTTCTTCTTCCATTCACTTGGAGATTTGGCACCCATAAAGTAGAAAATTTTGTTGACACAGAAAAACAGACAAGTTTTAGGAAATTTCTTTTAGGTACAACCACTTTCCTTAAAAATCAAGAATAGCAAAGTTTGGGACGGTTGAACTTTGTTCTTTTTCTTACTTTTGATAGTATGTGATTGTTAGGACTTCTGTTCTCTTGTTGTGAAATTAGTTGCAGTATCCGTAATTTGGAGGAAGACAATGACGAGTTGATGAGAATGATAAGGGAGAGTAGATTTAGTAAGAAACTCAATAGAGGTTTGAAATTGATTTATTCTATGAATGTTAGTCTGTTTACTAATTATAGTACTTGTATTTATAGAATTTTATACACAAGGAGAATATCTCTTGAATGTTGGAAACTATCTACTGCTATATGATCACTTTGGCATGATTTCAAACTGCACTATTTACTTGCGCTCTACTGATAACTGGCACCTTCCAAACACGCGTTTGCATCCAAGCCTAATATAGAGCTATTTTCACTCTGTTATCATGTCATAACCATTTTTCTTGCCTCGTGTCATTGATCAGAATCCCATTAATATTGTGGACAGGGAATAATCTGTGTTATTGATCATCTGGTCTTACAACACAGCTCACTATTTCTTATACCATCCATTTTTTTTAATCAAATTTCTGAAAAAGAGAGGGAAAACCCTGCATCTTTCCCATCTTTTTGATTTGGACGTTTTTTCACTTGTTTAATTCGAATTGGCACTTTGGACCACACAGTTTAAGTTTTGAATTTACCGGAAGTATGTTAAAAGGAAAACTATGGATGCTAAGACTGAGTATGCTGCACAGAATCAAAGCTACAAAGAATCGTATTCTACTTGTCAACGGTAGCTGTGGAATCTGTGACAGTGAAGGTGATGACCAACTTTGGAATTTTTTATACGAAAGAATTGCAATGCCCCATCGAGGGATAAGCTATTGAAATTCAACCAAATGCTGCGGCACAAAATAAAAATATTTATTGTTAAATCCCCGTGTGAAGTATGTTGTGCTCCACTGTTTTTGTAACATCGCCCAGAATTTTCTTTTAAAAAAATGCATCATTTGTTTTATAAATTGTCATAGCAAGAGCTGTTGATCCGGATACTTCTGATGTTGAACCTCTCTCCCGGCACTGGCCACAGAAGTCTCGTTCACCTTTTTCTTCTTATCTTCATCTCCGCCCGTCATTTATGGGAAAAAAAACTACACTATGAGAGCCCTATGAATGGACCACCGTCCTATAAGTCGAATAAAGATTCTTCATGCAGCATAACAATAAAGTAACACAACGGAAGACAGGCCATTGTCAGTTGTCTTTTGATCCCAGTCCTAAAACGACGGCGCTAGCTAATTGGATGATGGGTCTCGGACGGGTTTGTCTTTGTTCAACTTAATTGTCATGAATTTTAGTTAATAAGGGGCTTCTGTCTGGCAACTATCAGCATTTACTTGTAAACTGTTTAAAAAATAAGCAGCATTAAGAATCTCTTGCTCTTTTTTTTTTTTTTATGAATTATGTTGAGGCTCTGTTTCTTGCTAATAATTCAGCTGAATTTGGCAATATCAGGGCTTACCGCTGATGAATATAACAAACATGACTTCCCACCCGATTTCATTTTCGGTTCAGGCACCTCGGCTTATCAGGTGAATTAATTTTACTTATCTTATTCACTGTCTGATCCGTTCTGAGTTCATAGGTGATATGTTAAACAAAAATGCCTAGTGAAACATGTATTATCTATTATGATAAAAAGAAAAAAAGATATATATTAGATTCTTGTGACTGATATAACAGTAATAGGTGGAGGGAGCAGCAAAGGAAGAAGGAAGGACTCCTAGCATTTGGGATACATTTGCACATGCAGGTCAGTTTTCTTCTCTTTCATATTAAAGATTACGTTTACATTCCTGCTAGATGCCTAGACCCATTTGTTCCTCTGCCATTTATAGATTATCTTTATATTGTGTAATTATATTGAAGGTGCAACTATTTGCAATTGCACATTTACACTTGAATTTGCAGTTGTCTTTTCTTTCTTTTTCCTCTTTAATCAAGTAACCAACCAACTTTCATGTCAAAGATATGCATCATTTTTGGGCATCAAGAGAAAATTTCATATGATCTTGTTGACCTCTGTTTGGTCTAATGAGCTTGCTGTTTAGTGCATGTGGACCAGCACTCCTTGTCATGGTGATGAACATATATGCACTGTGTAAAATACCCAGAAGTTGATGTTGGGAGAACAAATCACAAGATGCCTGCCTATGAAATAATAGAGTGAAAAGCTTGATTCCAAATAATAGTCATTGATTTAATATATCTATATTCATCAAATATGTGTTCTAACAGTTGAGTCTTCACCTCAAAATTTTCAGGCAAGGTTCATGGCACTGGAGACATAGCATGCGATGGGTATCACAAGTACAAGGTGGATTTCAGTTCACCCTCTTATCTGTCTATTGATATTGATTTGAAGTGGCTATATGACCATAACTAACCAACTGTTAGTTGATTTCACTTTATTTGGGTCTCTACATTCAGGTGCTTTTCTGTAGGAAGATCTTGTAGCTTGATGGTAACTGTGTAACCAGGTTTGTGTATTTTTATAGGAAGATGTGAAGCTCATGGTGGACACAGGCTTAGATGCCTATAGATTTTCCATCTCATGGTCAAGACTAATTCCAAGTATGATCACAAATTTTAGCTCTTTCTGATTCTTTCCTTCAAATTATCCTCATGTTCTTTCTCTTTATATACATATTTTTTCAATTCAGATGGAAGAGGACCTGTCAATCCAAAGGGCTTGCAGTATTACAACAACCTTGTAGATGAACTAATCAGCCATGGTCATGACCTCTTTTTTATCACTAGTTGCAGATATATAATTTAAATGATAGTTAGAATGTATAAAAAAGATATAAGTAATTTCACTTTCCCTTTTAACTTCAATATATTACCTCTGTTTCCATCAAGCAGGAATCCAACCTCATGTTACATTACATAATTATGATCTTCCCCAGGCGCTGGAAGATGAGTATGGAGGATGGATCAATCAAAGGATTGTGTATAATTCTAAACTATTTTTGGTGTCTGTTTGCCCTTTTGGGCTTGGTTAAATCACCAAGCCAAAAAAAGGTTGACGACAGTCTGAATTATCTTTATCGGAATGCAGGAAAGACTTCACAGCTTATGCAGACGTATGCTTCAGAGAGTTGGGTGATAGGGTTTCATATTGGACTACTGTGAATGAGCCAAACATATTTGCAGTTGGAGGTTATGACTTGGGAATTGTACCTCCTAAGCGATGTTCTCCCTCAATCAACAAATGCTCTAGAGGCAACTCATCTACTGAGCCTTACATGGTAGTTCATCATGTCTTGTTAGCTCATGCATCGGTTGCTAGATTGTATAAGAAAAAATATCAGGTAATATCCAAAATTGTTTTATCATGTGCTTCAGTATTCCATCATAATTATTCTTCTGGCAATCACCTGATCTTTTTAGTTGTTTTTATTGAGTATAAGAATTCGGCACCCGCATCAAACATATAGAAGAATTATCTTTGTGATTAAATTTGAAATATTGTTGCTACACATTTTACTTTATTACCCTGTCTAAGCAAATTGAAATAATAGTTACTCATGGGGATGCAGGACAAGCAGAATGGCTTTGTAGGAGTAAGCATCTATGCAATTGGGTTTCTCCCTCTAACAAACTCAAAGGAGGATGTGACTGCAACTCAAAGATACAATGATTTCTTAATTGGTTGGTAAGATAAGAATAATACATAAGAAGTGTCCCCATGCAGTGCTTTCATAGTGGCATCCACATTCGTTGAGTTCTATGCCATTCTTGTTTGGCTTCTATTCATTATAATATCACTTCCAATGGTAACAAACTAAGCAGTTTTTGAGACATTAATTGTATGGGCTATCTTTTTACATTCCTAAACTGCTAAGTAGTATTCTGCTCGTGGTTCTGAGTCTTCTGTTCTTTTTTTCATATTTATCTCTTTTATTTAGTTATTTTGTTGATATTTTGGAGGGCAGTTGTGTGTTAAATTTCTCAACTCATTTTTTATTGCGTTGACTTATTTCATCTGTAATCAACATTCATAAATGTAATGAATTGCAGGGTTGTGAATCCATTAGTGTATGGAGACTATCCCCAGACAATGAAGAAATATGGGGGCTCTAGACTCCCAGTCTTCACTAATCGTGAATCCAAACACGTTAAAGGTTCAGCTGACTTCCTTGGAGTGATACTGTACTTCATGGCTTATGTCAAGGACAATCCTAGCAGTTGGAATCAGGAACTAAGAGACTGGAGCGCAGACAAAGCAGCAGAGAGTGTCAGTATGTTCTCTACATGCCATTAGTCTTCACCATAGTGGCTTAATTCACTTAAGTTGATTCCTCATTGACTAGATTAAGTTTCCCAGCTTGCACTCATCCATGGCTTAATTTCAATTTAGAATTTTCACATGGTTGTCTTTGTCTACTTACTGCCTTGCCACATGTTTTTCCTTCGAACACATTGAACCAGGACTAGATCAACTCATTTATCAAGTAGGTTAAGTCATTTTTATCATAATCTAGCTAATGCAGAAACTAAACTAATTGACTGATTGTGGCAGTGAAACAGGATAATGCATCAGCAAACGAGGTGGGTCTCAAATTACATAATTAAAAGCATTTGTTTATTTTACTTGAGGTAGTTCATTATATTCCTAAATTGGCTTTGTATGACTCAGTTACCTATAGAGCCAAGGGGAATGCAAATATTGCTGGAGTATCTTAAGAAAGTTTACGGCAATCCTCCTATTTACATTCATGAAAATGGTCTCTCTCTCTCTCACTTTTCTATCTATTATTTCAAAGCTAACTTAAAACTAGAATAAGGGAACACAGTTGTTGTGTTAAGAGCTAGCTCTTGCTCTAAGAACTGAAGAAAAACATCATAAATGAAATGGTTCTGAATCATCACTCGGGTGCAGGCACACACACACACACACACACACAAAAATAAAAAAATGTTAATAACAGTTAAACAAATAAATGGCTGAAATCAAACCAAAGGACATGATCAAGAATCAAACCAATAATCTCACTAGATTAACCATTCTCACGGTGTCAATAGCGGTTACAAAATCAAAGCAATAACCTCACTACATTAACCAGTCTCTTGGTGCTATTTGGTTATTGCCCCAAAAGATTTGTTCTGTCAATTTGGCATTAATATGATACGGTCAAATGCTTATTTAATTCATTTTTTCTTTCCTTCGTCTAATTTGTTATATCATCAAATGATGAAATTGACATGACATTTTACCAGGTCAGCAGACCCCACACAGTTCATCACTGGATGATATATCCAGGGTCAAATATTTGTGTGCTTACATTGGAAGTGTCCTTGATGCTGTGAGGTATGCCTTCTTTCTGCTAATATAGATATCTTAAATAGCACAGTGATGTTTGGGGAGGGCAAAAGGGTCTTATATGCATTTGACTCGAAATATTTTCACAGAATTGTTGTCTATTATTGAATGGCTTTGCCTTTTGCCATTCTGTTATGTCATGCTTTTTTAAAGTTCATCATTTTCATTTGTTTCCCCCTTTTCAAATAATGAAAGGAATGGATCAAATACAAGAGGTTACTTTGCATGGTCCTTCTTGGATTTGTTTGAGTTGCTTGGTGGCTATGAATCAAGCTACGGCCTGTACTATGTCGATTTTGATGATCCAGATTTGAAGAGACGCCCCAAGCTCTCTGCACATTGGTATTCCCATTTCTTGAAGGGAGGAAGCGTTGTGAAAGCAGATGGAGTCTTCAAACTTGACAACGATTTATTGGGTCATTCTTATGGTCATTACTTCCAGTAGGCTATGATATATGTAAATTAAGGATTACCTGTCTTCTCTTCAATTAGTTACCGGGTTACCTTATCTATTCCAGTGAAACCAAATTCTACAGTTCTAGCATTCTGGTCAATAAAGTTTCTTCATAATTATTTATCGATTGATATAGTTTTTTTCTTACAATTTTCTGGTTAAAGGAATTGATAAAGTTAGCAAGTTTTCTGTAAATCTAACAAAGTGTAACGCAGTCATTGATTGCCACATCTTATTTGGCTTTCAGCATAGCTTGCCTCAACCGAACAGAACCAAAATTTCGACCAGCATAAATGGTAAATGAGGAAACAAGTAACATTGCAACATAACATAACTGAAAAAACAGTTCCAGGGCCACAGCACAGGCAACTTTCTAAAACGTACAAAAATTAATACTAGTTTAGGCGAGTACGCCAAAATTTACAAAAATGAGTTTCTGAATACGAATTCTCATATGCAACATCATTTCCAGTCATAATTCACATGCAATTCGATAATTATATGGCCACAAACTTTATAGGATTCTCTCAAGTCGAGTGCCTATGCCAAAAGTTGCCTGATCTGTTTCCCAAATCAGAGCCACCAGTATTTTGATGCCCCCAACTTGAGTCTCTTGACACAGATGCAAATAGAGATAACTGATCTCTTTCCCATACATGAAAATGATTCAACAGCAGGTTCTCTGTCTCGTGTACATTCTGTCCTGATGAACTTGGAGGAAAGACATAGTAGCCACCATTTTGATCATGTTGAAGGGGTGCTGGCACCACCGCAGGCAAGCTCCTTGGAACATCGAATCTCCTTACACCGGGGACAACAGGCATTGGCAAGCCCGGTGAATTGCTGGATGGCTGGTGATGTTGCAAGGCATGGGAAGCCTGGATCCTTTCATGGGTAAGAGCACTGCTGCCCGGATGACGGGGAACAAGGGAGGAGACAAGTGAGCTCCCAGCTCTAGGACCAGACCTACAGAAAAAGTCAGGGCCTAATTATTATTCTCATGGTCAACGGGAACAAATGAATGTAGAGGATTGTTCTGTCTAACTATTATAATAAATGTGTATTTATTGTGACAAAGACAAGCATTGTATTCCTAAATATTTAGGACTGAAGAAGAATATGTGCACGATGTGCAGCTTAGTTCCTCTCTGGATATACAAGAGTGACATACAATTCTCGCCATTTCTACAATAAAAACATTTAACTTTCAAAAGCAGATATTGGAGATTTCTGCAATAAATCATCGATTGTGATATAAGGAAAAAAAAAAAAGAAAAAAAACTAGGACATGCACATCATGGCTTACAGCTTACCTATGATCAAAGACAAGTGGATGATGGAAAGATCTTGACATAGTTGCAGCATCAGATTCACCATGAGAAGACCTCAGTGTTGCATGTTGAATGGAAGCAGGTTCAACACCATTCATATGGCCACTAGATATGGAGAAAGGGGGGGAATGACGGGCCCAACTATGGTACTGGATATTAATGGCAGGAAAAGCATGGTGAGTAAAAATCTCATTTTGTCCCGACAGGCCATTCCAGTGATGATTTAAATGCGAATCGTCAACATTATTGCTTGATCTGGTGGTTGTAGGTGGAACTGGTCCTACATATGCGACATACGAATGAGCCATAGATGACGCACCAGTATGTTCAGTGAACATGGCATTGTGTGCCCGTAGGTCATGATCTACGTGGATAAGATGGTTTCATTCTTGTGTTACTTAGGGAGGCTCAGAAAATTTTATCAAAAAAGCAATTTAGCACAAGATAGCTTACATGTGGTTGATGGAGGTTCCACTTCCCTGAAAAATATGAAGTTTCAACATGTCAGAGACAGCATCAACTGATAATGTTGTGAAAAGAACTGCCTAATGGATTTGGCCAGACTTTATATTAGATTCTTGTAATATTTTGGTTAGTCTCTTTTCAGACTGCTGGTTCAACTTCATCTCTCTCTTTTTTTCCAGCTTAATTTTTTTATGTTTCTGATTAAAAAACAGTTTTTGTATCTCTAGACGATGAAGATTCTAGAAACAAGTACTTTCAAGTTTTCTTCTCCTAAACAATCTCTAAGAAGAATATGAAAATCCAATTCTGTAAGAAAGGAAGAGAAGTAGCTCAACCCCAAAGGGAAATAATGACAAAATGAAAATAGAGATAAAACAATACTGATTAAGAACCATCCCAAAATTAATCACCAAAGGGTTACACCAACTAATTGCATCCACATGGCTATATAAAAACTGTTTTCCTACTTTGGTACTATTGCTTTGATTGTACTGTTTTATCCTTCAGAGTTGATAAAAGCTCTAGAAAATAACAGAGCAATTAAAAAAAAATAAACACACAATATAAATAAAACCACATTAAGTTATCTCTTGCTTACTCAAAAGATGAACCAACTCGTGTCAATTCACCAAATGGACACCAGTGAACTCTAAAAGGCTGCAAATCAAAATTATAGATGAAGTGAGAACATTCTGATGCATATATCATGAGCAACTTTGCAAGTTTATGCAAATCCCCAGAAATAACTTCCTGTCATAGCATAAAAGAATACAACCAGTAATTAATATGATCAAGGAGTCCTTATTTCAAAAATTTTAAAAATTGCCAAGAAAATTAAGCTTAAGGTTTCACATAAAAGTCATTGCAACCTATATGAAAGCTGAGTGATAGCTGCAACAAAAGATTTTATTTCACCAGGGCCCATTGTTAGGCTAGTTGTTCCCATTGTTCTTTACTCCAAAAGAAATCTCAATTTATAGTTACATGTCAAGACCAAGGGATGGCAATTTAGGCCCTGAGCATCAAGCTGGAATTGGGCTACGTTCATAACAAATCCATAAGATAGAGATGGGTCAATTCTGTAAATATCTATATGGGATCTCCTCCCAAAAACTAAATATCGACTAGGCAAGCCCCTCTAGCCTAGTCCAGAGACCAAAACAAAATAAGTAAGCTGCCATGCTATCTTTCCATATTAAGAATTCTTAATCTAATAATTAGTGTCCTCATAATTGTTTAATTAAATATGGAACTGTCTTTATATCAAATAAGGAACAACAAAAAGTGATCACCTCACACTGAGATGCCAAACCAAACCAGATCAATGCTATAAACTATACTCATAAATCACAAGAATGAGGTTACGACACTCATCTACTAATAAATGAATGTTATCATAGTGAAGGAAGAAATTCAAGCTTAAATGTTCTTACAGCTCAACCAAAAATCAATAATGTACAATAAGGAAACCATAAACCACAATTAAATGGAGTCAAGATTATAATATCAGTTCTCCAAGCCTGCTAGCCCAAAATATATTGCTTTATATAATATGAATGGAAGAATTAGTGATCTATCAACTAGAGTAGGTAAATCTGCCCTGTCTGAAATGTCAATGAGAGTAAAATCTGAACCTACAAAAAGAAATTATGAAGATAAAAAAAAAAAAAAAACAAAGAGGAGAGGCAAAAGATAAAGAAGAGCAGCTGTCAAAGTCCGTTCTATAAAAGCCACCATTAGATTTTTTCACAGAGAAGCCAGCCCTCAATGTATGGCCTATTGTGCTACAATGGCCTCAGCATTTATGAGAAGTCCTTCACTATCTCATTGAATTTATAAAAATTCCAAAAATAAAAATAAAAATAGTAAAACTACATTTATAATTTGGCCAAATATAACCATATTTTTTCAACAAAGATTTATTTTCTTTTTGCAATCAAAGCCTACAATTAGGGCTTGTAGTATATTAAACATGTAGAAATGGATGAAGATGAATAAAGATGATACAAGTCATAGACAATATTACCATTTCAGAATAACTAAGATCATAGAAATCTTCATCGGGAATCCAGTCCTCCATGCTAAGTTCAGGAAGTGAACGCGAAGAACCATTTGCATATAACCATTGACCTTTCTCAACCTTGCGGCAGTTTGGGCATTGCATTGCTCCCTTCGTGTTAAATGCTGAACCAATGCAATCTGCATAAAAGAATAGCATACAGCAACAAACATGGATCATAAAGTAAACCAATCTTGATAAATGAGAAATACTAGTTAGATAGATAGGTAAAATTCCAGCACATAAATGCATGGTTTGAGAAAACTGCAAACAGCATTGTGTGATCCAAATTGAAACTATATCGATGTTCTTTAAAGGAAACAAGAACCCCCCACAACCTAAAACTTTCCTGTCAAAGCATAATCCAGTGCAGTAAGTATAACATATGCATTGTAAACCTAAAAATTTGCACCGTTATATATTTATTTAAAGTCAAAGTAATGCTTGTGTGAGTACTGTACATATACACCACAAGTTAATAGTCAAATCTATTCCAATTTCACACAATATGATCATAGAATCGACATACTTAATTTGAGCCAGCAAGAACACAGAAGCAAAATCTATATTTGTGATTTACCCAAATGGAAAAACTGCATCCTGTTTCTCAAAAAAAGGTTTCATTTTGACACTTCCATACAACAACAATAACCAGGGTCTAGTTGGAAGCCAAATAAGACTAAGCAGTGATTTATGAAATGAAATGCAGCCTCACTGATAGTTTTGACACAGCCACAAGATTCGTTTTTCACCTCTACAACCATCTCTACTTCTCTTGACCAATGGCATTTTTTACTTTTTGACCTTCAACCTTACCTCAACAACCCTTTAACCTTATTATATCACTCCTTGAAGGTGCATTTACCACTTTCCAAAGAATATAACAAAATTATTGACTCTTCCCATTATCTTCCAGCTGATAAAATTGAAAGTTTACACGAACCAGTTTAAATCTAATCTATTTCCTCTTTCCCAACTGCACATCCATCTCAACCTACTCGCTACACATAAGATCATGCTTCATAGGAGCCTTTGCTTAAAGATTTGATATTTATAACATTTAAACAACCCTGATTCCATTTCTTGTTTGAGGGTTAAATTGCTACTCATACACTGATCACACACAACCCAGGAATCCTAAATCTATGACCAATTAATTGTGAACATCCAAAGTACCAAGAACAAGAAAACAACGATTGGACACAAGTACTTTCGCATCCCTCACACAACAACTGTCCATATTACCGTCAATTCACACCATTGGCACAACCCATTTAACAAAAGTATGAGATCTCACTTTAACCTAATCGGCATCTTCACAAGATCCCAATTTTACTCACATTTTCATCCGTTATACTTTATCCAACATCGATTCTTGTCAACGGATACACTTGTATACAAAATTAGAGATATTAAACGAATACATCCTTCCACTCTAATTCAAGCTGGAAAAGTAAACTGCAGCTTCATCAGACGGCGAAACAACTGAACAACCAGAAACCGATGGCTCGGAAAAGGAAATCAAAACATTAACACATACATGCAAGAGTCCAAATAGATTAAAAGACACACCGAATTTTCCACATTAGAGAAATAAAAGAAAAAGAAGTACATAACAGAAACCAAATCCAAACCATATTCAACAAATTGATAACTCACCAAGATGAAATTCATGTCCACAATGGAGTTTAGCCCTGGATCTGTCCCCGTTATCGGACACCAAATCCAGGCAAATCGAACATGGAACTCCAGAAGGAGGAGGTTCCGTGGCTTCATCTTCGTCATCGGCGTCCATTTGATGGTGACAACCAGAGGCTTTTGAGCCCACCATGTTGTAGCCAACCAATCAAAACCCCAGAAATTACAGGCTAAACGAAGCGACAAATCTGAAACTTTTCCCTTTTCCTCTCTTTTTTTCTCTTGGCTCTCTGACTGGTGCTTTTGTGTGAAGGCAAAATCTATCTCCGTTTCTCTCTCCGACCCGTCAGATTACGTAGTTTATGACATCATACTGAAATGTCTGAATTTAACATCAAAGTCGTCGTCGTCGTCGTAATGGACGGTGTCCGTTTCATTGGATAAGGTTTGTACTAATATCGTTGTGCATTTTAAGTCAATTTATAATTTATTTGACCCACCAAATTATACTATATTCCATGCCACGCCACGCCACGCCAATTCCATTGGGGCGTGCAAAATCAGATTTTAGTTTTTAGCGGAAATTAAAACTTATCTTATTTAATAAAATATTTTATTATTTAATTTTATTCAATTTTAATTTTAAAATATAATATTTTAGTTATTAATTATTTTAATTTTATAATTTTTAATTTTAAAATTTTTTAAAAATTTCAATTAATGGTATTAAATTGTAGAAATAATAAAATATATAAATAAAAAATTAAGTTATTAAAAAACAATAAAAATAATTTATAAAAAAATTTGATAACAATAATTTATTTAAAAATTATTATATTATTACTTGATTTAATATTACATATTATAAAAAAAATAAAATTATTTTTTTGATAGTATATTTATATTTCATACATATATTTATTTATTTATAATAATTGTTAACTTATTCGATAATTTTAAATATATATATATATATGCATAATGATTTTATTAAATTATTATATAAATAATATGACAAATTAAGTTAAATAAAATATTATAAATATATTAATTAATTTTTTATATGTAGTTCAATGGATAAAAAATATTTTTAACAAATTATTTATTTAATTAAAATATAAAAATATTTTATATAAAAGTTACGTTGATACAAATTTAATAATAAATTTTAATATCACGTATTATGTTTGAATTTAAATTATTTATTTAAAATTAATTTTTCATAATTTTAATAAAAAATTTTAAATATTATTATTTTATTAATTAAATAATTTATTGAATATGAATTATTTTTTATTTTATTTTTAAAATATAAAATAAAATAAATAAATAAATTTTAATTTTTAATTTTTAAAATTAAATTAATTTCTTAATTTTTCAATTCGATTTGAGTTCTTTAATCTTTGGAATCATGATCTAACTTAAAAAAATCGGTTCTGATGCACACCCCTACACACCATGCCATGAGTTAAATGACCTCGTTTTATTGAAACTCGGAGCCTATGTTTCATCTTTAATTAACCTTTAGGTTCAATTTTCAGCCATTAAGTTGTGTGATAAACTTTCTTTCAATTATTGAAAAGAGTTTTATCAATGGCTAAGCCTTTGAAAGAGCTCTCAGGGGAGAGCAGTGGAGTCAAAGTTCAATCTTCATTTGAACTAGTCGAAAAGTACCATCTGTACAGACCAACACAACAACTTGCAGTACTCTTTCTGACTTGAATTACACCAACAACCTTAACCTCCAGCTTAAACATGGACAATACTTGCTATTTCATCATCTTAACGTGGTTACTCACAACAGAGAAAACCAGAGAGACAGAGGAGAAAGAGAAGGGACAACACTAGTTCAGAACACATGACTGTCAAATGTTTTAAGCAAATACATGTGAACGTCTTAGATGAGTACAAGCTGAATAATAATATATTGTACATTCTGAATTTCAAGCAACTGTAAGATATCAAGCTAATGCAAATTATACAATAGAAAGCATACACAACAGTGCATTATTTGTGGTTGCATTTATACTTATTTGGCTAATTCGATTCGACCATCTTATTCTTATACGTGTTTTACTAATCCAAGCAGGGTGAAGGCTGTTCAGTGCTTGATTTTAGGCTTCTTCACTATCATCACTGTGCAGTGAGCATGATGAGCACAATAATCGCTTACGCTGCCCAGAACCGCCCTGCATAATAATTGAATCTGTGTTAGACATCATGAGAATCAAACTATGACAGATACTAATGACCTATGCTGATTAGCACTCCTCTCATTCAATCTATGCTTTTAACTTGCAAATGTATGCAGACAGCACTTTCCAGTAAAAGAAATCCAGGTAACGAATAGCCATGACCATCGATAATTCCCATCTTTTTTTATCAAATTTATCCAGTTATGCTATCAGATTGTGGTTCTGGTTTTCTTCTCAGAAAGAACTAACATTATCTAAGCTGTTATATGTCATGACACTAGTCTGGGTTACAGTTTATTTACACATTTGGATCCTACAAATATGAATAGCAAATCAAAAAATTTCCCAAACATAACTCTGAAAGCAATGGGACTTTACCTTTTTATAGCCCCATAGCCGTGACTACCCACAACCAGCATGGAAGCTTGGTGTTTTTCAACTATCTCACAGAGGACATTTCGAGCATCTCCTTCCACCACCTCTACTACTATGTCGTGCACCTAAACGGAAAATAAACTGTTCAGAAAAAGCTACCAGAAGGAAAGCAAGTACGTCACGAAAAAACACTTCCAACTTTTGAAGCTATCCAGATAAATTGAAAACAGGGGAAAAATGCAGACAAGGGCGGAAGCTTATAACGCACATCCATTTGAATATCCAAAATACAAGATTTAATATGGAATAGCGTTGACAAATTTATAGCTATGTAAAAGTACTCGTTACCGATTTACTGCTGCATAATTCCTTAGCCTTCTCCACAACCCTAGCAGCAGTCTTCTTCAAATCCGCGTCCACATGTAGCAAAACCTCTGCAGCTCCTAAAATAATAGTCCATAATAACATAAACAAACAGATGTTAAACTAAAAAAATCTAACGAAACTATAAAGGAGACAAAAATCCAATTCATAAAGTTCATTGATGATCAAGGATAATTTGTTTTTTTTTTTACCAGGAGCAGCGAGACCAATACCAACAGCAGAAGCAGGGGAAGGTTTGGCGTGGACGAGGACGAGTTTAAAAGGAGGATTTGAAGCTAAATTTGTGAAGAAGTGATCAAGCGTCCACTGCAGGGCGTACATGCTATGTTCGCTATCGTCGATCCCAACAACCATCGCTTGTTTCTCTGCGGTCGCCATTGCCACTGAGTTTTTCTGCTTTCTTTCTTGTCTTTAAAAAGACGGAGAATTTGTTCGACTTCTCCTTTGTGGGGTCCAACTTTGTAAAAGTGATCGTGAATTTATATACGCCTGATTGTGATTGGATACTTTTTCCCTGGAAAGGTCGAGAAAAAGAAAAGATACGCTGATCAGCTGGCTGTTTATCCAATTCTAAACTAAAGTTGCATGCGAATTTTTATCACTTGTCGTATTATTGTACGCGTAACTGCCATTGATCTTGTGGTACCTGTGGGTGAAGAATCATTCGGTAACAAAAATAAACGAGTTTATTTCACCGGAATTACGTAATTTTAACAAAACAAGAAACTGTTTAATCAAGGATTAAATTAATTGTCTGGTAGAAGATAAAGCAAGAGAAGCAGCATCTGCGATAGGCAGTGCCGGCGGCAAAGAAATACGCATACGATCGTCGGCCATCCCAGTCTCAGGGAGAGGATGGCAGCTTCTCTCTTCCGTCATCATATGTATATTGCTACAACGATCTGTCGATGATCTTATATTTCTGGCCTGGCCTGGGTGATCGATCTATAAGAATTATGTATGTGTGCGTATATAGCTCAGCTAGCTCAGCTGAGCTCATATGAAATCTAAAGGAAGTATGTATTCTTTTCCTTGCATGCAACTGGCTATTAATTAAAAAACGACTGGCTAACTAGTTCTTTTAATCCTACGTAAACTCGTTCCTTCAAACCAATTTGATTTGATTTTCACGTGCGCTTAGTAAGTTACTGTTGTCTCTCTGCTCTCCAAATCTTAAGCCTAACCTCTCATCTTCAAACTCAAGGACGACAATGCCGCCGAGTAAAATCAATTCTAAAACTAGACAAACAAAAGCCATGCCTCAAACTACAAATTATCCACCTTTGCCTCCAAGATTGGATCCCTTTATTGTAATTGACCAAGCAAATCATCTATATTTTTTGGATTAGTTTCAATTAATCCAAGAGTCACTAGCTGCACTTTTCCAAGAACTTAAAAAGGATTGAGCATAGAGAACTCACTTCCATACACATTCATTATAGAATCCACAAACTCAAATCCCAATTCATGACCAATACAAAAAAAGAAAAAATATCAAAAATCCAAAATCCAATGTTTGTTACTTGAACGTCCAAGTATCAATGGCGAGCCAAAGACAAATCAAAAGTGCACGAAGAAGAGACAATAGCGACAGATCAGAGAAAGAGAAATGAAAGAGACAAAGGAAAATTGGGATAGAATAAAAAAAATTTCAGAAATTAATGCAGTTGCCAGCATTTTTTTAGAAATTTTTACGGATGGAATGCGTCTGTGTGACTTCTGTTTCTTGGATGTTAAAGATTTTACGGTTCTTGTTAGGGCATACTTTACAAATTATTCGTATTATTAACTTTAAAAATATTTTATCTTTTATATATATATATATTTATTTATTAATAAAAAAATTTATTTAAAAATATAACTGTTTCTTTTATTTATTCATACATATAAATAAAATATATTTATAAATTATTTTGATAATTTATTTAATTATTAAATAAAATTATTGAAGTTGTTTACTACGAACGTAATATAAATGAGTAACAATATCGCATAATAGGTATATTGAATATTTTTGGTAAATATCATGAGATAATATTAGTACGGATAACGAGAAAGTCACGTTATTACGTTATTAATATGGATTAAATAGTTAGAAAATTATTTTTTTGAATATGACCACAAAATGATTAATCGTATAATTGTACTAGTATGCAATGTTATCTTTTAACATGAGATGTCAAAGCCGAATTTAGTGTAGATCTACGTAGTTCATATGGTATATAAGTACGAGACTAATCACATCTTATATGATAAAATTAGTTTTGTCATGTATTATTTTCATTTGAAAATGAATGATGGTCAAAATAGGATCTATTTGATCGATATATAGGATTGGAGTTTTCACTGACTTAATCTAAATTCGTATTTCTAAAATAATATCGATAAATAGTTAAAACAATAAATAACCAGTTAATATAATTAAATATCACACGAAATAGTTTGTAGTAACAAATTTAGTGCATGTTAATCAATGATTTATATTTATATCGATATAAAATTTTAACATACTATGAACCCTTACTCGATTAGGATTTAACAACAGAAAATTTTTAACTACATAATATGTACAATTGGGATGAGATTAAATGAAATACTATTTTATTGTAGTTTATAGCTTATAGCACATTATTAGATGTTAACCATAATTATTAAAATTTTAAATTATTTAAAACTCAAAAAGTATGGAATAAATTCACGACTATTTTATAATAAAATTATATAATAATACCAATCACTAAAGATATTAAGAAATATCCAAGAAAAAAAATATTATCAGTAAAAAAATTAATACTTTTAAAATAACATATAGACCGAAAAAAAATATATAAATGTCTTATATATTTATAATTTTTTAAAGTATTTGAAGAATTTTTATAACTTTACATTATAATATAATTTAATATAAATTATATAATCAAATTAATAATATTAATTATTAAAAAACCTAAATATAAATATGTAATTATTAAATAATTACACTTAAACTCTTAAATTTATACTTAATCATATTTATTTAATAATTAAGTAAATTTCTTGTATTTAAGTACAAAAATTAAAATACACAAAATAACAATTATTAAATAATTACTATTTTATTTATACTAGATATTTGTCTTTTATTAAAAAAAGGGTAATTTAAAAGAGGTACAGATACGTTTGAGTGTAAATATGAACTTACTTTACCAAATTTAAAAAGAAAAAATTTTCATAAATCCTAACTTTTTTTTTCCATATTTGGCCACATTCTTTCTTGTTTTAATTAGTGTAAATTATATAATTTTACATTATTGAAAGTATTTCTTTATCACTCAAGCATTTATGTTTAAAATAAATTCATATTTTTGATAAAAATTTTACATATATATGATATATGTTATATTACACAATATATGTTTATCAAAAAATTTAAATAGTTTAAATTTATTATTTGATGCTACGTTATTCTATAAATCATACCTTTGTCCATATGTTTTAACATGAATATCACATGATTAGATTTTTTATGAATATTTTGAAGAGGGTTTTGAAGTTTTTGTTCTTGACAAGAAATCTGCAACTCGATACGAGATTTTGATCAAAATTTGGGATAAGTTGGTAATTGAATTGAACAAGATTCCACTGACAAATACCTCACTTGATGATTTGATGAGTAATTTAAAAATAATTTTTTGTTTTCTGGAAAGAAAAAGGTAAGCTAAGTATAAATTTACCCTAATATCTAGTCAATTATCTGTTATTATTGGTGATCCATGTTAACGTTTTTATTGTTAGGGAAGGTTTTGTATTGATTTTTATTAATTTTTTTCCGTGTGTTATTTTCATAAACATTGGAAGTGGCATATAAAAATATTTTTATAAAATAATTTTATTTCGTGAATTTAATTATTTTTTATTTTTAAAATAAAATATTATTACCTTATTTTAATTAATTGTTATAAGTTTTAAATTAGTATTTTTTTTTTTTTTTTACCTAATGATGTTTTGAAATAAGCTACACCGCGTTGAGTTTGATTTGCAAATTCTCATTAAAATCATTTGCATGGAATGGCATTCGGTGTGTTTCGTGTTTTGCACTGAGACTTATCGTTTATGTTTGGGCCTTAATCGAATGGCTTACTAGCATGAGCGTAGATGTATTTAGAACTCAGAAGGGTATATTTAGGTTCAATCTTAAAGCCAAGAATGGCAGAGGCCGATGCTTCATTATTATTATATATAAATTGAAATAGAATTCCAGTTGAATCAGTTGAGGCCGACAATGCTTAGTGGCTCTTCCACTCACAACCACACGTAATTTGCGCTTTTTTTAATTCACAAATCACAACTACCCATCCACGTTGATTGGGTCATACCGGTCAAATCACTTAGTATACTCTACTCTAATTTTATAAAAGTACCCACTGAATGAAGCTACATGATATCACTGCATGTATCATCGCACGTACACGAATAGATCGAGACCACAATTCAAATCATGAGTCATTTTCTTACATGAAATTCAGTCTTATTGTAATTATATCGTGTTAAAATAAATTAATTTAATATAATATATTTAATAATATTATAATATAAACTCACAAATTGTATTTTACATTTGTGTTAGATTGGGTGAATGGCGTCGGGGAAGTGCATAAACACCAAACACCACTAACACTTTAAAATGGAACAGACAGGGGTATTAGCTTGTAATTTACAACAAAAGCAGGGGTATTTTGGAATTCGAATTGCGTTACGTTCCTTTTTTGGCTCCGAGTCGCATCTATCTTTTATTGCTTGGTCTGTGACGCAAAACAGAAAGTGTTTTTCACCTTCCCACATCACTCACCGGGGCATTTAATGCGTTCCACGTGGCGATATTTTAGGCATTTTTATCTTGTCCACTTAATTTCTCGTCTACTTACCCCGATGTACGATAAGGACACAGATCCGTGGCCGGAAAGCCAAAACCCGTAAGCATTTCAATTCATCTTTTCCGAAATATTAATCAGCATACAACAATATTTTCATACGTAAAACACGAGTGGAATACAACTGTGTGTGAACGATCTGGATTTAGCATTACAGCAACGCGTAGACAGACACGGAGAAACGAGATAAGGCCATTGAAAATGCAGACGCTTCCGAATTCCCGAATACTTTGCCGTCACGTAATAGATTCTGTTTGCCACCTTAGCATGTTAAATTATTTAATTATCTTTAAATGGCGTCCATCCATGGTTGTCATGCGGATTTCTGCCATGTCTTTCATCCAATAATACCACATCTACTTAATTACTGTATTCAGCATAAATTAATGTGATATAATTTTGATTCCGAGAAGTGCCCATTGAGGAGTCTTTGGAAAAGTGTTCTGTTGTATATTTTCTCTTGGCACTTTCTCGCTTTAGTGGACTTCCGCGCATTGCATGCGAGGTTAAATACAGAGAGAGAGAGTTTATGGTAACAAGCATGTGACGCAGACTTTATCGTCCCTGAGTGGAAAAGTCTGTTTAAGTTGTCGAGAAATATCCGAGAAATTGACCCTTTCCTCTTGTCACTTTGTCCTTTACATTTGTCTACATGTAGCACGGACCGTTAATATTCATGGACGGACGGAGAAGAGACACGAAGGAAAACCTTGCATTACAAGTATCGTCACATAATAAAAAATAAGGAATCATTTTTAGACTTTGTTAATTTATTTGATCGTAGTTATCGAGTCTTGTTTTCTATGAAAGTTGCTTGTTTCAGAAATGAAGTTCTGCAAGAAATACCAAGAGTACATGCAAGGCCAAGAGAAAAAACTACCTGGGGTTGGTTTCAAGAAACTAAAAAAAGTCTTGAAGAGGTGCAGGGGAAATTTTCAGTCCCAGAAGGACCTTGATGGCACTCTTCACGTGCAAACCTGCTCTCATCAATGTTCTGGTATGCACTGAATTGGTTTCTTTTCTTTTTTTTAATTGGATATTGCTCGGTTTATGTTTGTTCAATTGTTCAGGACAATATTATTTTTTCCCCGTTTAAAAGTTGATATTGTGCACAAACGTTTGGCATTAAAGGGCATAATGTTTTTCTGATTCCTTGTGTCTCATAGAAACTATATCAACCTGATTCAAGAATTTTGTTTTTGTTATTGGTTTGCTCTAGAATTCTCAATTGAGTGTGAAAATGGAAGTTGAATTAAATCAAGTAATTTTTCTATTTGGGTTTGGTTTAACGAGCTTTGAATTTCAAGCGCTTGATCTCTACCGTATTGTTTCTGTTTCTCGTGGGATTCAACTCTGATTTCTACCTTCCCTCTTTACATCGTGGATTTTTGTGTACGTCTAACGAAACAGGTAATGGGATTCATTCCGGATGATAAAAAGCCGGATGAAAGGGAAGATTCTTTCCGGCTATCGCCGGACTTAGAATATAAACCATCAACAGTAAATGGGACTAGAAAAATACAGATATGTTCTAGGCAGATTGAGAAAATTAGTGGGAATTTGTTTTGCTGTGTCTCCGTGGAAATGCATGTTCTGTAGTTTCAAATTCCTCCATCTACCCACTGGGGAGCTTTTTGATTTACATTTCTTGTTTTCAATAAATTAAGCTCTTTTTATACTAGTTACTCATATCGTAATTCAACTCAATGTGTAGTTTGCGATGGAACCTTCTTTCCCTCCCTTCTCAATGAAATGTCAGCTATAGTAGGCTGCTTTAATGAGCGTGCGCAGAAATTGCTTGAGCTTCATTTGTCTTCTGGATTTTCCAAGTGCTTAATTTGGTTTAAAGGCAAGTTGCTAGGCACTCATACAGCCTCAATTCAAGAGGGCAAGGAGTTGGTTACTTATGCACTAATCAACGCCATCGCAATCCGAAAAATACTTAAGAAATATGATAAGGTACATTTTATGTCTCTTGGTAAAGCGAATGAAGTATAACATCTTATGTTTTTAATTATGATATTAAATAAAACACATCTCTATGTAAAGTGAATGAAGTTTATTATATAATGTTTTTAATTGTGATATTAAGCATTCTTTTTTTTTTTTAATGGGGTACAGGTTCACTATTCTAAGCAAGGTCAGGCCTTCAGGTCTCAAGCCCAGAGTATGCACATTGAAATCTTACAGTCGCCATGGCTGTGTGAGCTCATGGCTTTCCACATCAATTTGAGGGAAACCAAAGTGAACCCAAGGAAGGCCCCTGCTTTCTTTGAAGGATGCCATCTTGAATTTAACGATGGTAAACCATCACTCTGTTGTGACCTCTTTGATTCGGTCAAGTTTGATATTGACTTGACTTGTTCTATATGCTTGGTAAGTCCTTGATTCTGTTTCTGTAAATAATATTATGCTTAATGCACTAAATAATCACAAAAACTTGTATACCACCTAAACTTCAATGAAGCATATAACCAAATATCGTGCTACAATCTTCCTGCACTAGAGCATATGATAAGTTTTAAAGTAGGATAACACATGTTTGTTGCTTGTTCCATTATAGTTTGAGGTCTAATATCTGATGTTATGTTTTGTAAACAGAAAGATTGTGGAGTTTTTTGGGCAATATTTAGTAATTTGATCAAAAAATAGATTATTGCTAGATATATTTGTTGAGTACTATATCCACTATGATCCTACGCTTAGATCTGACGTGTGCAGTATATCATGGTCCAGTAATAATACGTCTTTTTTCTAACCCAGGCTTGCTAGAGTCCAGATTCCACTTGCCCATTAATTACACAAGTTAATTTAGCTGGAATAGCTTTTTCTCATGTTTTGAAAGGTATGTGTGTGAACAAAGTTTGAAGCCAGAACTAACTAAGGGTTTTAGATGTGCAATATGGCATTCAGGATGTACCGGGACTAAACAAAATATGAGAACAATTAAATTTAAAAGATAGTATGATTGCTTCATGGTGGGAAAATATAAGCTTACTAATTGCCTAAATATGGCATTCATTATGCTCTTCTTGGAACAGGACACAGTTTTTGATCCGGTTTCTCTGACTTGTGGTCACATATTCTGCTACATGTGTGCTTGCTCTGCTGCATCAGTGACCATTGTTGATGGACTAAAGGCAGCCGAACCTAAAGAAAAATGCCCTCTGTGCAGAGAAGTAAGTTTTGTGGTTGTATTCAGTAATCTTTTTTTTTTTTTTCTCACCTACTTAATGATTTTGAATTGATTGACTGTGGAGCCAGTAATCATAGTCTGGTCTGGTCTCCTTGCTTGAGGATTTGGGGTGATCATCTGTAATTAGACTAATAACCAGTATGCAACAACAGCTACCAAATATGTAAAGGCTCTAAAGTCTTTTTTTGGGATCATAATTTTAGATAAAACCCCTCAAATTTGAACCCAAAACCAATATTCATCAGAAATTTAGACTCATCCTCCCCAGAATATTAGCAATTAGGTTGGATATACCGCTAGCCAAACTCTTTGATTTCATACCCTTTTCTTCTGTCAGAGACAACTAAAATTTTTGTCCAGTATGTGTTACATCCATCCACTTTATTATTACATTTTCTTGGAACCTACCTGTTTCTTGGCTTTGTATTAGGATATGGTTAGTTGATATAGCACCTCGAAGAGTTTGTTCCACAAAATCAAGTGATTAAGTCTTTGTAGTCTAATTTTATGTATTTATATGGATTTTATTTCAGGAAGGGGTATATGAAGGTGCTGTACACTTGGAAGGGCTTGGTCTTCTATTAAGCAAGAGGTTTGTTACTTTTGTACCCTTCGACTAAGATATATTAGCTTCATAACATTCTACCCATGTTCTCAGTTTCTTGTCTCTTTTTTGCTTATGGAAGCTGATGAGCTGAGTGACTGAATTAATTGCTATATGATGCCGGTGTTTATAAAAATTTCACCCCTTACAAGTTTCTTACTTTTATCATGCTTGTTTCAGCAGCTGCCATGAATACTGGCAAGAAAGGCTTAAGATGGAAAGAGTCGAAAGAATTCAGCAGGCAAAGGAGCACTGGGAATTCCAGTGTCGGGCATTCATGGGCGTCTAGTTATGCAATTTTCTCTTCTTCTAGTTGTTATTTAGGTAATAAATTTTTGTACATGTTATTCCTGTAGTATTAATGCTTGGAACTTTTCAGAGTTATTGTTAAGGATTGTGATACTGTTCCTGTTTGAATAACTACAGTTCACAATGTAAAAGAAACTTGTTTCCAGTAACTTAACCCGTTTGAATTCATTGAATGCTCTCCATAATGAGCAAATAAACAACAAAATTGAATGAAATAATGAAATAATTCATCTAACTAACATGTACATGCATAATCAGTTATACGGACTCTGCGTGAGTGATAACTTGGTTCAGCCATGACGAGATTGAGGACCCACTCGAACATCTCAGGGGAGCAAGGCAATGTAATTGGCCCATCAAGTTTAGGTAGCAGGGTTTCCTCGAACTGATTGAACAATGCCCGAAACATAATAGAAGACAAACATTCGACTGGCACCACATACTTTTTACGTGCTTCTCCAACGTACATCACCAAAAACCCTCTTGGTGCTCTCTTCCAATTCAACTTTAGCTTTCCCACGAGGGAGACAAGTTTTTCTGGAATCAGGGTCGCCATTGATTGATCGATTGAATGAAAGAATGAATGAAAAAGGCAGAAAGTCAGCAGTAGATATATAAAGTTGAAACTGGGTATTCTCAACGAAATCGATTCGGAATAGAATTGGATTAGTTTTCAGTATGCTTACTGGTCAAGTAACCCATATCAACGTGTCCAATTTTTGGTATCTATCTAATTCGTATATAAGGACAATTGGCGTGTCAGAATCTGATTGGACAATGATAGAATGCATGCATACCTTAGTGCATTGGAAATCTCGTAACTGGCGGACCTCCTTTCAACAAATAAATTAAAAAATATTTACAAGTTAAAAATATTAATAAAAAATTATATAATTTTTTATTATATTAATTAAATTATTACTCTTTGTATTTATTTTTTTATTTATTATTAATAAATATATTTTTATTTTATTAATTAAATAATCTTACCACAATAAACTCTTTTCAAATTAAAAATAAAAATAAAAAAAATTTAGAATTGAGGATTTCTACTAATTGAGTTTGTAATTAAGAAACATTCAAATTTAATGACAGTCCGTGTCCTAATTGTTTGAGGAGAGATGTACGATTTTGCCTGTAAATAGATCTCTCATTGCTGCTCACCGATTTCCACTTTCTAGAATTATTACTCGTTCTTGTTTACTAAAACCAAAGACTCCTAAATCCAAACACCACCTTAGTTTTTATCTCTCTTCCAGTTCCAGCTCTGTGAAAGTATTATACAATCATGTTCTCCAGAAGATCTGTTCAAAGAAGTGTTCGCGCAATGGTGAGGAAGTTGAGCTTTGGTGCTTCCAACACTTCCTATGAAAGACTTGCAATTGTTGATGACTACCAGACCACCGCTCAAGCTCCTAGAGGTTGCGTAGCCATGCATGTTGGTGAAGAGCACAAGAAATACGATGTTCCGGTGAAGTATCTCTCCTTACCCAAGTTTAAAGAATTGATCGAGAAGTCAGAAGATGGTGATCTCGATTTCAAAATTGAAGGTCCGATCACGCTTGGGTGCACAACTAAGACCTTCGATCAGTTGCTGAAGACAGCCAAGAATCACTAGGTCCAGACTGAAACCAATATGTTGAAAATCTTGATCCCAGGGTAGGAGAAAATCACGAATACTGAAGCTGCCTGCCTTCCATCTTTTGGTTAATCAAGTTACTTTATTTAATGTAATCGAGTTCTGTCACAAACGAGCAAATTTGTTTCTAGGTTGTGATCGCGGAATGATGAATGGCAATCATTTAACTTTTCTTTTTGTTGAAACAGAATAAGATTCATGACGCATGTGGATAAAACTAGTTAACATAAAATAATGTAGCCATATTTAGCTGAATTGATGGCCCTCACTGTAAAATACAAGTACCATTTATGTTTCGTCAGCAGCAGAAACGTTGTCATTGCTAGTGGCTGGTATTCAGAAATGCATCAAACGCTAGGTGACCCCATTGATTAACCTCCTCGGCTCCTCTGGATTTAAAAGCATGTAAAAAAACCAAGTCATTTTTCATTAGCAGAAATATGGACAGTTGCAGTGTTGGGTGGGATTTAGCTTCAGCAGTTTCTTTGAGAACTCAAGATGCAATGATTCTTCAGGAATTTACTTGAGATGAACACTGTGACAAATATAAGTCATAATGAGATCCAACAAAAGAATGATTTAACGAGAGAATTCCGTACACTTTAGCATTGGATAAACCGGCACAAATTTTAATTGCTCTGAGCCAAAAACAGAAAATTCAAACTTCTCTTCAGTGTATTTCTCTCAGGGTATTGTTCACTTCCATACCAACTATTTCAGACATGGAAAAGATGACGAGTATTTATTCTCTACAAATAAAGATTAGCAGATTCTTCCAAAACCACACACAAGCTAAATGAGTTAATACAGATTTCCAACGCATTATTGGGAAGAAATGCCCCTTCTTTTTTTTCACCGGCACTGACTGAATGCTATACTGTCAGATTGAATTGTCACAGTGGCGGTTCTTAAGTAAATTCACAGACATTCTCTGGCTGGAAACTCTTTCCAAGCAATTACATCAAGCGCAGAGGATTTTCTTGTTCCAGGTCTGCAGATCGATTGGCGTACTCCTGCACCAATGACCCAAAGAGTGATGGCTTCTCAAGCAAACGGGATGGCTTGTCAAATTCTTTTGCCCATCCTGTTATGAAAAAAAAAAAAATTAGGGAATTACTCATTAGTCATAAACTTGCAGTGCAAGTGATAACCAGTAAAGACAGAAGGAATAGGGAGTAGTGCCTACCTGCATCTATAAGTAAAACCCTATCGCAGTCCATGACTGTGGATATTCTGTGAGCAATGCTGATAATTGGACTGGCAGCAAAATCCTGTCGAATGATCCTTTGAATTACAGCATCGGTCTGTGAATCAACAGAAGCAGTTGCCTCATCCATAAACGACAGTCTGCTGCGCTTTAGCAAAACCTGCCCAGACAGAGAAGCTGCCTTTGTCCCACCCTCCAGTTGTCTCTATTATCAACCACTACAAAATTCAAGTATTTTGTCAAGTTTCAGCTGTTAAGAAGACATACATAACTTGTGGAATATATTCAAAGCAGAGCAGGAAGAAGGATGTCAGTTACCAAAAGAATCAAGTCTATCAGGTTTTGCAGCCGCCACATTTTTAAGTTGGCAACGCTCAAGTCTCTACAAAAATAATAATATTTCAGCTAATGCAATAACAAATATTAGTATCAGAGCCAGCATATGTGATTACATACGGGGTATGTGGGCGAGGCATATCAAAAAAGAAGCATGACATGTTTACCTTCCATATTTCTTCATCTGAATATGGACCAATTGGATCCATGTGATTCTCACAGTTCCTTCGAAAAGAACAGGCTCTTGAGGAATGATCCCAAAGCGAGACCTAAGATCATGAAGCCCAGCTTGGAAATGTTGATTCCGTCAATGGTTATTCTGCCTCCTGAAGGTTCCACCAGTCTAAAGAAAACTTGGATTAAAGTTGACTTCCCACTTCCTGTACGTCCAACTACACCGATTTTCTCTCCCCCATAAATGCTGAGAGTAATGCCTTTGATAACCAGAGGAGTGTTGGAATGATATCTGACCTGTTTGCCAAGGTTTGTAACACGTTATGATTAAAATTCAGTAACTTATCCCAGGCAACATAATTGAAGATGCTTAGATCAGTCGTAATTGTACGTTAGTTTACTCCGTCATTTTGTTCTATGCTCAGTTTTTCTTACTCAACAATTGCCTCCTAACCATTACATTTGCCTTTCCACTGATCCCAACTACAAAAGAGTTATGCCGCATGTTCTGAAACAAATGTATACGTAACTAATTTTTCAAGGGAATTTAGTTCCAAATGGTTTAAGGCCAGTTACCTGCAAGTCTTTGAGTTCAACATTTCCACAGGCAGGCCAATTTCGAGGAGGAAGACAATTTTTAATCTTCCATGCTGCTTCTGACGGAATGTTTGTGAATTGCTTTATCCTCTCAACAGAGACCATCCGGTTTTCCACAAAGCAACTCATATCGCCAAGAACAACACACCATTGAGGGACAACCCATATGAGAGAGACAAACCAACATTCTCTACATTATGCACTAGGCAGATTAGTTCCCACAATAAAAATATTAGATAAAAGTATATTGATCTAGGAATATATGTTGATTAATTCCAACTGAAAAACAGATAGATTTTAAAATCCCACAAATTATATGTTTCAACTGAGGGAATCTTTTGCCAGGGACATTTGGATGAAAGATAGTGAATTAAGAACGCTTTACAATGGAAATCTTCAAGAGAGGAAATTTTGCTCAATTAAAATAACATGTCAGCATATGTTACCTGGTTTTATTATGCTGCCCGGTAACAAGATCATAAATATAGTGGCAATGCAGAGAGTGACACTCCCAAGCAGTTCCAGACGGAAACCTAACCACCTATTGTATCCATTGTTGTGGAAATCCATGCGCAAACTGTCATTAACTCTTAACATTTTCCTGACAAAATGTATTTTGCTTCCAGAAAGCACGGATTGTCATAACACCAGAAATGCTTTCCGAAAAATGATGAATAACAGGTGCTTTGGTGATTGACTCAAGGCGAGTTAATTCTCTAGATGTTGATAGATAGTATCCCTGCAACCCAAAGCAGAAAAAATTAAAAATTGGAAGATCATGCAGGGATCCACTAGGAAATTCCCTGGCAAAAAATTTTTAGCTTTTAAATATTGGCAAAGATAGTATCCTCTATGAAGGCATGTGAACAATGATTGTGTATCTTCAGTCTTCTACTTATGAAACGGAAGTGACTAATGTTCACAAGTTAGAAAGAACGCTTATACCCAGTACCAGTAATTTGCCTAAGCAAGTGGTATTAACAAGAATACCGTTGGCCAGGAATATTGACATGTTATGATGAAGATGCTAAGCATTGTGATGCATAAGGCGACGGTTATGCCAACAAAGAATGGAAGAAAGACATCAATGTTGGTTTGATCAGTTGACGCCTGAAAACCGAAAAATAAATACCATCAGTCTAAACACCAACAGCCATTTAATTTTATCCTAATTTTTTCGGACGATGCTGGACTGTATCAAAGAAGGAGAAGATTCTGCGGGCACCAGAATGAAAATAGCATGGAGAAACTTAATATTCCTGCTTTCAGTTTTTGTGTTCTTACCCGTCTTAGAATTCTTCCTGAAGGTGTGGTGTCAAAAAAGGACATGGGGGCATGCAAGATGCTATGAAGAATTTGGCTGAAAAAAATTTGGGCCGTCTTAAGCCAGATATGCGTAACAAAGAAGTCTCTCATCATTAACAGCACCAGTGACACAGCTGCATAGACACTAATGAAGAAAGAACGGTTGAATGACAGCGCGCGATCTGCTGAAGTTTCATATGATAGCCAATAATCACCAGCCATTAGAGATCCTTGCCATGTCAGAGACAATAGCAAAACTACCACTGCACCCCACCATCATATGCCTCTGTAGAGTATAGTTTATACACATGCAAGCTAACTTTACCAGTCTCTCTTTCCTCTTCTTTAATGAGCTCAGAACTTCCCTTTTCAGAATTTGATTGTACTACAGACTTATTTTCTCCATTTGTTTCCCGATGGTTGGAAGTGGTTTGAAGAGATTTTGTTGTTTTGGAGGAATCTCCACCAAGCATGGTTTTGCCAACTTCTACAAGTTCCATGGACGTTTCATGTGCAGCTACTAATGCACCGAAATCCATTCCCAAATTTAGTAAAGCATTATACTTTCCCGACTGCACTATCATCCCCTCTCGCATGACCTGAAATTGAACGCAACTTTGTGCATAAATTTTAACGCTCATATGTAGATTACTGTTTGCCACTGTCTTTTCAACGCGCGAGCATTAACATCAAAATTGAAATATGAAGACCGTACTTGCCAAGATAAGATCCACATTATACAAGAAGTCAACTTTGTGACTTTGGTCTTGCCCTTAAGAGCTCCTCTAACACATTCCTACAAGAAAGAATGAAAAGGTTTTCACAATTCGCTTTGTTGGTAGACTACAGATACAGCCAGTTAAACAAAATAAGTAAATGACTTCGTAGCCTTCTGACAAAATTCATAAGGTGGAGAAGTCATCTATATTTTAATTCATCGAATAGCTTTATGCACATCGCACCACCTGAATATGCAACATGTAGCATTCATTTGCTGTAACATGTTGCAGCTAATTTTTGCTTGACACGACGGCAATCATTAAAACACAAGAATTGCTCTCTTTTGTGCGGTGTAGTCCATGAAATATGTTGCGTTTAGAAGCATTTAGCACAGTTTGAGCCCATTTTAACACATTTAGGTATTGGGCCTGCAATAGATTATCTGGTGTTTTCCTCGTCATATCAGTTCTATTTATGAGTTCCCACATTTGCGACAATGTAAATAATCAAATCACCTTAAATATTTCTGATCCAGTGTGAGCATCAACTGCACTAAAGACGTCATCAAGAAGGGAGATATCACAATCCTGATAAACAGCTCTTGCGAGTTG
Organism: Swietenia macrophylla; assembly: GCA_032401905.1. NCBI lineage: Eukaryota > Viridiplantae > Streptophyta > Magnoliopsida > Sapindales > Meliaceae > Swietenia > Swietenia macrophylla. The sequence goes on along the minus strand of CP135579.1, from coordinate 3,647,863 downwards.
TACCGCTGCTTTTGCCCGCCACTGTGATTGATGCCACGCTCCCCAATTTCAGTCTGATCTCTATGTTCCATCATCCCCAAGTCTTTCTCCAAGCAACAAACCCTGATCGCTTCCCTGTATTTTTCCGTCCATCGGCAAACCAAACAGAATGTTTTCTTCAATGGTCCCATTTTGAATCCACGATGTTTGAGCCACATAGGAAACTGTCCCACAAACTTTTACCTGTTTGAGAAGAAGCATAAATAGTTTATCAATGGATCAAATATTTTTGCTTGCATATGCTCTGATGGATATGATTTTTGGAGTTCGAGGCATGTAGCCAGAAATTTCATACTGGACTTGTCTTCACTACTTAAATTACTGAAATATAAAAGGGAAACTCTAACAAGTTGTACTTCAAGATTCATACCTGTCCTGATATTTTGTGCATCTCACCGAGAACAGAGGCAAGGAGAGATAACTTTCCGGATCCCACAGTGCCTACAATAGCAGCAAGTTCGCCTTTCTTTAGCTCCAAATTTATATTTCTGAGACACTCCTCTCTATATTCATCATCCCAACTAAACACCCCGTCTTTAATCTCCACAGCAACATTACCAGCACGACTCTCCACTCTTTCAACAGACTCATTCACCGATTCCCTACTCAACATGGACTGATCCAATCTCCCAAGAGAAACCATTGCTTGTGAAAGTGAGATCATGGATTGAGGAAAAGCCCATATGGGTCCCTGCAAGATTTTATAGATAGTTGTTGTAGTAAACACTGTCCCTGCATCGAGGGGAACTCCCAAAAATATTGCTATACCATAGGTAAGAATTGATACGAGCACTGGTGTGCGCCACATCACAACTATATTCCCGGCGATTGAGTACAAGAACTTGGATAGCCAACTAAATTCTGAGTCACGGCAAGACTGGATTCTCTTGTTGAAATGGTATTCCCATGCCTGGAACTTAATCAGACGCATGCAATTAAGCATCTCATTTGTAGCCTTTATCCTTGAATCACGATTTTTCATCACATTAAGCTGGTACCTGTTATTTCTCCGTGTGCCCATCACAACAAGTATAAGTACACCAAGAGTCCAACGACTGTTGTCATGACCGTGGCACCAAGGTAGTTATATGGGAGAGCCACGGCAACAGTAACTTGTAATGGCGTTATCCATATAGCATGTAGCTGTAGCATCATATCACAGAGCTGCTGTGCATCAACAGCCATGTAATTCACTATTTGCCCCACCCCATGAGCTTGCCGGGCAGAGCAAGATAACCTCAGGCCTTTCTTGCACAAGGAAGTGATAAGAGTGCACCTAATCAGCATTCCAAGTTTCTGGGAATTGAATTGGAACAGGTGAGTCGAGAAAACTTCAACAAATTTTGCAACTAGGAGAATCAATACAAGGTAGTATCCTTCATAAATAGAGCCTCGTCTCCCAGCAGCGTAATCAACAGAACTTTGAATAAGAACTGATCCTACGAAATTACGCAAGGTCTAACAATTGCAAGGAACGCAGTAAGGGCAACTTCCTTCCAAAAGCACCGCAACAATGTTGTTCGAACCGGGTGGTTGCATTTTCCAGGTGGTTGCATTTTCCAGGTGTTTTAGGCCAATTTGATTGAAAGAGATCTGACATTTTTTCAGCTCTATGTTCTGGTGAAAGTGATGGGACTTCATCCATCTTAAGAGGTGACTGGTATCCTTTACTCAACAAGGGATTCATCCAAATCCAAAATGCCTTAGATAGTACAGAAGCTGAAGCAAATCCACTCACATTAGATTTGGTCAAAAGAGGATCAAATAATTTGGTTTCTTCGTCCGTTTTAGGTTCAGAACCTTTGTTTACTATAATTCCTGTTGATCCTCTTATTGCAGTAAACGAAAGGACAGTTGATAAAGGCAAAGACAATATGGAATCTATGTCGTCCAATCTCGAACTGGGATCTTGGACTGATTTAAAATAGACCAACCGAATGATCCCGGACAACGAAAATAAGGAAACGATGATGAAATTTGCAATCCAATAAATTCTAAACGAAAAGGAATGAGTAACAGCTTCAAACTTCTTCTCATAAATTATTAAGATAGCAATCATCGCATGAGTTATGGCTTAAACCAACCAAAATAGCCCATCAATTAGCTTCCATGGCGATTGGGTGCTTCTACTGAAAGTAAGAATGCAGATAATAGTGAAACAAAATGCTAAAAGAATAGTAACAATGAGGGAGAGTTTGAACCATGTTGTAGTCCTGAGACGAGTTCTGTTGTTCCTGATCAAGGGCTTGTTGATATCAAAGCTGGGTTCGACATTGGCTATCAACCTAGAATAAAGCTTTTGAACCGAAAATACAAGGAGGGTGAGCAAGAATAAGATATCAACAGAAGATAACAGGGCTCTTTGGGAACATGGAGAAAGGAAAATGGATCTTAGCGATTGAAATAGCAGTGAAAGAGATGTGTCTTCCGATGATTGAATCACAGAGCTTGAACATGAAAGGGATATGATAAAAAATGCAGGAGACGTGTTTAAACCTTCACGTGAAACACAACAAAATCCTTCTATTGCTCTTGATTCTCATCAATTTCCTTCCATCTCACCCACTGGAAACATGCAGAAAATTGTGTTACATGAATGTATACCCTACGAGTTGACAGTAACCGAGTAAAAGATTTTCAGAAAAAAGAATTCAAATCATCAAACCTAAAGCATCGTGTAATTTGATGACAAGTTAACACATTTCAAATAACAAATAGCATACTCGAAAAGAAAAGGTAGTAATGATCGTATAAGTTGCAAGAAGCAAATTAATGGTGCCAGCGAAGTTTCCAAGAGAAGGAGAAATCAATCAATCCCCTTCTGCTAGTCTGCTACACTGGAATTCGTCAGTACCTAATTAACTTGGTAGCTTTCAGCCTTTCTACCAGAGATCAAATTACGTAAAGTCAGAAAAGCAACCGGCTCAGAAGAACAAGAGTCTGAGCTAGTTTGTATTGATTTTATGACAAGCTTTTTTCCGTTTAATGTTTTAATTCAACGACTGTATAAAATCAAGTGTAATTAAGATTTAATCGTAGATAATTTCATTATAAATTAATAATTATCGTGGTTTGGAATTGATATCCCCTGTATGATTTCTCCAGCAGGAAGAATCGTGTGAAAACATACTTATGAGTGCCCAGTGAGTTTTGTCTCCGGAAGCTATGATTGCAATCAATTCCTCGCCGTGGAAAATTGGGTAAGCATAGGTTCAAGTTCTGTTGTTGGTCCACATTGGCAATTATAGTAATAAAACGTGTGTGGAATTAAAGGATTTCATGGTAGCAAGTAGCTGGAGTGGGCCTTTCCCTTTCACCTGTAAATTCCTGGAAGATAAATTCTTAGTCCACAGTTTACTCGCGGAACAGAAGGCAGTGCATGTGCCTTGTTGGTATAAATCAAATGAGAAGCGTTTGGAAATATTAAATGTAAATGAGAACAAATGGGAAAAACTTTCGTCATGCACGTGGACCATGTATAGCACAAGCCTTCCAACGAAATCCTGCGATAAGAAGAGCAGCTGATTCTCAATCTCATGGCAGAAGATAAGGCTTGGAGTCGATCCCACCTCCGTTCTGATTATCTGTTGTCTTCTTGTGTCGTAAATGTGTAATTGTATGATCCTCGTGAGTTTCCCAATCCGTTTCTTAGACTTGAAACACTAATCATACTTCTTTTTCTTCCTTCTACGTATTTTAAAGATGGAATTTTATGCAAAATCAATGCCAACGTCAATAACGTGATAGAAAATTTCAACAACACTTGCATTAATTAAATTCGTCATACATGACTGACTTCACTTGCGATTGCGATACATATATAACTGCCAAGAACCCACCGGACGACGACGAATGCTTGGACTTGGCTTCGTTACAGAATCAAAAGACAAAGCGACGAGCAGATATCGTTGTCTTGTCTTAATAAACAGTTATCGTTGTTTTTTTAAAAATGTTATATCACACTTCACAGTGGATGTGGGACTGACAAGTTAGAATTATAGTCATCAAACAAACGCAAAACTACCAGAATAAGTTACTAGATGAGAAAAACACCCCGAAGCCAATCTGTGCGCGGTTAAAGCGGAACCATAAACCGAACTATCAGTGTTTCATATTAAAGTGTACGTAAGTTTCATGCGAACCTCAACATGTGCATTGCATGCGGTTAAATTTAAGTGTAATTGCTAACTATCGAAAACAAAAAGGCCAGGTTGAATGGTTTACGATGACCCAATGTAGCATTATCAATTAATGTACACGACAAAGTTTTCTTGGGGCTTTCCTTTGGTCATAAATGATGGCGGGACTGAGAAACAACTTAGGCTTCTTGCATTGAATTCATGCGCTACATATGTATAAATTTAAAGATGAAGAGTCAAAGAAATATGGGAGAGATAATCTCAACATGCAAGCATGAGTAAATAAGGATACTTTAGTTCATAAAGACAGAATATTCTCGGTTTTGGGTTTACCGGATCCACACACAAGACATCAAACGATGTCATGTACAAGTTGGACGTATGGCATCTTTGTTGTTGGGAGAATCTTTTAAACGGAGATTTGAAACACATACAAATTAAGCTTTTTTTTTTATTTTTTTAAAGTAACGTTTATTTCTTTTCGGTTCGAAATTATTTATAAAATTTTATTAACAAATTCCTCTTAAAATATGATAAGGCTTCAATAATTTTACACTAAGTAACAATAAATAATTCATATTATTTATAAAATTTTACCCGTAAATTACTTTCAAGATATAACAAATTTTAAATGTTTTTGCACTAATAATAAAAAATTCACAAAAAAATAAAAAATAAAACCGTAATTATATTTTTTAAAAATAAAAAAAGAGAAATATTATATATATTAAAAGCTATCAAATATCTCCATCTATTGATATATATACGTGCGCACACTTGTAAAAATTTTTCTTTTTATCATATTTTTTTATTTATATTTATTAAATTAAATTTAAAATTTAATCAATTAAATTAAAAATATCAAACAACACGTTTAAAATTATGATTGGTCAGCGAATGCTGCAACCTTTAAAAAATTGGCACTGTGGCTCTGTTTATGTAACTCTCAAACAACAAAAATAGAGACACGTCATTAAAAACATGAAATAAAAAAGTTATGACTGTTCAGCGAAAGCTACGACCTTAAAAAATCAAGGCTGCAAACTCCGTGTATGTAACTGTCCGACGATGAAAATAGAAAGCCTGACGTGGCGTCCTGGACCCAAGACTTCTGCCTTGGCATCTCTTTTCCATGGCTTCTGCCTTATACGCATATCATCAACATGCATCTCTTGGCCTCATGCATGACTCATATCTTCTTCGTGCATAATTATATTTAAACAATCCAACATTTGTTATATCGGTATCTCATTTCTGTGCCCGTCCTTCTTAACTCTACCATGTGATTGTGAGGCAGCTGGTTCTGCAGCTGGGCCTGCCTCCGCCCGTCCTTTTTTACTCGATATCTCATTTCTGTTTGAACCTTTCGCGTTATGAGATCACTTCACTGGTCACAACAATGGCAATACTGTGTATAATTTAATTGACCAGAGTTGTGACCAACTTTTAACTTCATGATTCACCCGGCATTCTGTCAGTTTTGTTGGTCCACCTTAATTACTTTTCTCACTTTCCCTATACCCGTCGACTCTCCGTCTGACCACCGTTCCGGGTATAGAATTGACTCTGCGGTAAGCCAGACATCATGATTCGAAAAGCACCTCTCTAATATTCTGTTTACACCCCTTACATAATTAAAAAGTCCAACGTTTGCTTGACATAGGGTGTATTCAGAATATTACAAGGGGAATTTAGTATTAATCTTGCCAGAACCAGAACGTGCAATTGGGCTCACTCAATTTCATAATTGGGTTTTAAAGAGCCCAACGAGCTTCAGCCCTTTAGTTTCATTAGTATTAGGCCTGGGCAGGCTAGATTTCTTTCTTTCCGGCTGAATCAAGTAAAGCCCAACCGATACTATGCTATCTAACGCAACAAAACTAACATACACGATCATTCAGCACCGTCCGATTCCGTTCTGTCATCAATCACCAACACCTGATTTCTGATCCACCCATCACAACTAAAATGCTAGTATCTATCGTCCGAGCAGTCATACTGTATAATCGAAAATATCTGGTCTCTGGGAGAAAGTACTAGAAGGGACGCTTGTTTGTGCTTTTTTGTTGCTACTTTGTCCATAAAACCACAAGCAGTCGCATCTCGTCTCGCTGTTATCTAGGGTTTTATAGTCGTCTTTCCACTTCGATACAAAAATGAGGTAATTTCTTTTCTCCGTCGTAGATTGTAATGATTTTGATTATCTGATAGTTGATTTCACTGATTTACGCTTTCTCCTTCATGTTTTGATTGAAAAATGTTCTGGTGACTTTTGATGTGCAAAATGACGAATAATCACTGCAATGTCTAGTTTTATTAATGCTTGGTTTGGTTAGCGGTGAAATGATGGAAAACGTTGTGTAAATGGTTTTAGATTTTCGTGTAACGATGTCTTATGTTGAAAGATCGTCGTCTGGTTAGGGTTTTTGGGCCTTAGAGAAAAACAGAGGAGATAATATGATTATTCGGGTGAAAAACTGCATGTTTTCTTTTGTCCTTTTTTCTTATATTTTTTTAATGTTAATAGTTGTGTACATACATGACTGAAAATTTTGTCAGTTTGGATTGTTAGACTTTCCAATTGCTGTGTAGTGTGTTAATTTGCTTTTCTTTTTTTTTTTAGTATCTCCACTAAAATTTAAATGACATTTCTGAAAAATTAGGCAACATAACTAGCCAATTAACCCATCTACAATGAAAACTCTGTGGAAATGGTGATCCCTTACAAGTGAGATAGGGTAGCCTTCCAAAAATACTGCTTGTCAAGTAATATATTGACCTTTAAATATGACTCATACTATTTTTATGGCATGTATACACATACTGTTTGTTGTTGTTTTTATCAAGCTGCCTAACATATGAGTTTGGGTAGCCTTCCAAAAGTTATGCACCCTTAAAAAATTTAGGGTGTGCAAGTTATACATTCTTACATGGATTTTATTAAGGTGCATACCGTATATTAGGGTTGTATCTCTTTTTTCTCCTCTGTATTTGCTTTAGTATTCTCTCTCTAAATTTGATTTGAGCTTCGTAGCCGTGTTCCCGAGGTGAAGTGGGCTCAGAGGGCAGACAAGGTTTTCATTACTGTGCAATTGCCTGATGCAAAAAATGCAAAAGTCAATCTTGAGCCAGAGGGAGTGTTTACTTTCTCTGCTAGTGCCGGCCCAGAAAATCACCTTTATGAGCTCAAGTTGGAGCTCTTTGATAAAGTCAACGTCGAGGTAAGATGTTGCACCTCTTATTCTCTCATGGTAAGATTTTTATGGTTTGAGTGGTTAATGGATGATAGTTAGTCCTATACCTTCCATCCGGCACAAAATGGTTAGCCCTTTTGATGTGTTAATTCAACTAGATTTTGTAACATTAATCTGATAACGCATTGACTTAATTTTTCTGATAGTGCATTGACGGAGTTTATTTGATTGTGCATCTACCTTGGTTATAGTCTTTGGTCCTTGATGGTTGGTTAGTTTGAGTCAAGTGTGCTCTTAAGCTACAAGCATTGTGTATGTGCTTGCATCTTATTACTTTGGTTTGTTATTATTTTGAGAGCCAGTTTTCAAAATCATTTTGTATTATTGTTATTATTATTTATTTATTTATTTATTTTTGCTTTAGGAAAGTAAAATTAATACAGGAGTAAGGAGCATATTCTGCATATTAGAGAAGGCAGAAAAAGGATGGTGGAAGAGGCTATTGCGTGGAGAGGGGAAGACACCACATTATATCAAAGTTGATTGGGACAAATGGGTTGATGAAGATGAGGATAATGGTGTGCGATTTTACCTTCCTAGGTTTTTGGGTTCTGGTTAATGAATACACATGCTTTTCATGGAGAAGTTGATTCATTTTTTCTTGCTTTCATTAGGTGCTGGTGACTTGGATCTTGGAGGCATGGACTTTTCGGTATGGTTATAAAAGTCATGGACATTTTTCTTGTGAAAAATATGCTTGGGATGTTTGCCTTTGTCTGATTCTCACTGTATGTTGCAGAATTTTGGAGGCATGGAAGGCATGGGAGGCATGGGTGGCATGGGTGGCATGGGTGGCATGGGTGGCATGGAAGGCATGGGAGGCATGGGAGGCATGGGTGACTTTGAAGACAGTGATGATGAAGGTGAGAATGCCATAAGTCCTTTTTACTATTTTGCTGCATTCTTCTTTATTTCTGCATCCGATGTCTTGTTGCACTTGCTTCTGCTGTAAATCAACTGGTTAAATATAAATTACCATCAATTATAGTTGTAAGATTATTGTTAAAAAAGTATGTTGTGTGGTGTTTTGAGTATATTACAATAATTGAGGCCTCTGAAGTTACTATGTCCATTAACAACTGAGTGAGTTATATATGATTGCTCTCTTGAGTTAGGTTTTAAAGCACAGTCCACGTGCTTCTAGGTTTTATACATTTCATTATTAAAGGCATTTATAGAGTAAGAATAGCGTTTTCGAATTATCTTTGTTTGGAATTTGCTTGTTTTATCAATTTTATGTTCTTAACTTTGCTTTCTTTTGGACACCGAGATTGGTTGTATCAATTGTATTTCTTAATTTTGCTTTTTTTGTGTACACCTAGATTGGCTGCAACTAAGCTGCTTAGCATTCAATGATGGAGGAATATACGTGTTTTTTTTTTTCTTCAGTTGCCTCGTTCCTAGATTTGCAGTGTGTTTGTTGTTGCAGCTTATGTTACATAATAACCTTCTTCCTTTGCGAGTGTAGGAGTGTCAAAGCCAGAGGAACAAGACACTAGCAAGCCAGCAGAAGAAGGTGCTAGCAAGAGTGAAGGTGGAAATCCAGAAGGGAAAACTGAAGCTTCTCCAAGCACATAATTTGGTGGTAGTTCCAAAATGTCAAATTAGTTGACCTATAGTTGCAAGATGGGATAAAATCTTTTGAGTGTTTATGATGGGATTAATGCGTGCATGTTACCCTGCCCAGGTGGAATTAAAATTTTTCTTATTAGCTAAACATTACAGGCTAAAACGCTTTTTAACTTGGTTTAGAATGTTAAAGGAACAATTTGATTGTGAGTTATTGCATTGATCTTTGAATTTCAATTACTATCTGGTAGATAGTAGATCTCTAAGAAAAAAGAGAGTCCATTCTGATGGTAACCATTGTTTTGAAACGCAATGTCGGGAACACCAAAGACAATCATCCATTGTTTGTTTTGTAAGAAATTTGAAACCTTAAACGTAATATTGAAACATTAATGATAGATGGACAGAAATGGAATATGGTGGTGCGAAACTGAATATCACAATGTATGCCGTCGATGCAAGTGTTGACTGGTAGACGCCGGTAACAGATCGACGCAATTTCAGTTGTCGATTGAATTATTGCCCTAAAACCCAATGGTCAAAGGCAAAAAACTTCAGGGAAACAAGAGAGAGATGGAAGAAGGTACAGAGATGACAGTGGAAGAGTCTCTTGCTGAAAAACCCTATCAAGAGATTCGGACGAAATAACTCAATGTAAACCAACTTAGTCGATAGTTACGTTTTCCAAATCGTGTCCAAGTAAATTCCTTTCTTTTCAATTTTCTGTCCGTCTTCGAGAACCCATCGATTCTTATCAACTGTTAGCTCATCAAATCTATTTGCTAATGCATGAAATTTTATTTATTTAGTTGTTTTTGGGGTATTGATTCTTGGTTTAATAATTAATAAGAAATATGGAAGGAATGATTGGTCCTTAATGGCGGTGTCGATATCAACTAACTCGGTGAAGCTGTACTCACCAGTGACTGGTCAAATACTATGGAGAGTGAAAGGGTCACTCTTCAACTGTAAACCAGATAAGTTTTGCAGGTCCATCAACCCGGCATATTTTGCATTCCTGCTCTTCTGATGGCACCCTCAGAGCTTGGGACACCAGGTCATTCCAGGAGGTGTGCGTGCTCCAAATGCTCTTAAAATTTATCCATGCGGTGTTTTTTCTTTTCTGTTAACCCATTTGAAAGTAGTTTCCTTTTTCTTCTCCACACCCCCCCCCCCCCCCACCCGTTTTCTTATATTTATATTTTAACTATATGTGTGGCAGGTCTCGAGTGTAAGTGCCTCTTCTCAGGAGATTTTCTGTTTCTCTTTAGGAGGATCAACTGATAATCTTCTTGCTGCTGGATGTAATTCACAGGTTTGAGCACATTGAATGTTACCAAGAGGATCTGATGGGCTTCCAAATTCATAATTTCAATGTTCACGCTAGTTCATTTTGTTTTCCTTTTTGTTATTCGAAGTAATTTGGCGCGGATACTTTTCCAGGATTGGAGGAACAAGAAGCAAGTTGCATGTTTGGAGGAGACTCATTTTGACGATGTTACACAGGTTTGTTTTGATGCCTGTCCAATGTATTCTTTATTCCTTTTTCTTGTTAACTACATGCTAGGACTGATTTTCAGTATTATATATTTAAAATGCGGTTGGAGGGGAGAAACTATTTGTATATTCGCGATTTAGAGTTTCAGTGGGTTGAGTCGAAGGTGGAAATCACATATAGAGGCTGAATTTTTGGAAATGCTTGGCGTTGAGATAAGGATTAGATTATATGTTAAGATGCAAATATCAAATCACACAGCTAATTCATTTATGGTTCTCTCAAATATACATTTGTACTAAACTCTGTCAAAATGAGAAGAGTTATTTACATCCAGCTTAAATTCGGTGGTCATGGTGACATGGGAATCTAGATATGGATGCAGCTTTGTTGTGTGTGGGTGAAATGGCTTATTGGACTTACATACGTCTTTGTATTTGTGTATGCAAATGAAATACACAAGCAGTTTTGTTGGTCTATAGTGGAGAAGTTGGCATTGACATGTTCCCAAGGTTATGTTCATGGCATAGTTTAGTTGAGCCAATGAAGTCACTTTTGTTTAGTGGTGTGCTCAATGCTTATGTCACATGTTGGTGAATTAATATCACAGCAAAAATTTATTGCTTGTTTTGTATACTTCCATCTTGGAATGCCTTTGTTTTTATTTTAAATAACTTAATGATTGGTTACAGTTGACCTTTGTTCCCGAGCATCAAAATAAGCTTGTTTCTGCTTCTGTAGATGGATTGGTATGTACATTTGATACTATTAGAGATATTAATGATGATGATTATCCGGAATCGGTAAGTGCAGATATGTAATATCAAGTGTTTCTTAGTCCAAAACATTGTGTCTGTTTGAGTTTGTGGAGGATAATGGATAACATGTTTAGTCTTCTCATAATTGCAGAATGAAGGATTGACTGATCCAGGCAATCCATTTCCTTCCTCGCAGCAAATCAAACTACATAGCTATTATTTGATGCAATTGTAGAAATTTTCATATCTTTGAAGGTGCACCTTTCCATTTACGCTATGAGTCACTTCCTGATAGGAAAGGCAGGATATGAGGTTACATGCTTGCTATGGATTATAGAAATTACTCAGAATGAGATTCCATGTTTGTTGGAAATAACTTTGAAGCATTGACTGTACATCATGGATGGACTTCTAATTTTGTCTCTCTGAGGAAAAATCCTGCTTTTGTGTATATTTGGCCAACTGAGCATCATCCCATGTGCTAATTACCTTTTAGTGTGTGTCCAGGGACCTCTCAATGTAATTATTTTCGATATGCCATTGTGTTTCTTTTTCTAGAAGAGTAAATTTGTAATGCCCGCAGTTTTTTGTTGACCATGTTCTATTTTATTAATTTTACTAGATTTATCTGCTACAACATTGCAGGTGATCAGTGTGGGAACTTCAGCCAGGAAAGTGGGGTTCTTTGGAGAAACTTATCAAAGGCTCTGGTGTTTGACACACATGGAAACCTTGAGGTATCATTGCTGTCAATTGCCTGATTAAGAGGACTATTGTTGTTGAAATTTTTACTCTTCATGTACATGTCATGAGGCATGTCACAGTGGCATGTTTAATGACCAACATTCCACTTTAAACCATGTGCACTTTTGATATTGGCCACCTGCCCTTATAATGTCTTTGTCCTCCCACATATTATTCTGATAGTAACTCTAATTTGCTACTACTTGTAGTATTTGGGGCAGGAAGGATGCACAAAAAGAAGCAAGCTTCGAAAATGCTCGTTCATTAGCGTCTGATAGTTGGTCACCGGATCAAGTAAGTTTCACTCACTTAAGAGTTATGCTCGCATTGATAGATCAGTAAAAGCAAAAATTATCCATGCACAGATATTTTTGGTGCCTCAATTGTTACTGCTGAGGGGCATCATGGTTTCTATTCAAATGTGAGATTAGGCTTTGAGAATACTCTTGAAGACAGTTTGCACACTTGGTCAAAGTTTGCATGCATGGAGGCTCAAGTTGTAACTATCTCATTTAGAGAATCTAAGGAAGTAGCAAGCCTGATAATATATTAGATATGACCTTAAAAGAAAGGTTCAAATCACAAGGATGACATAATTATCATTTCAACTCTTCTCGTAGAGCTGTAAATATAGAAATGGGTATGCAAAGTAAAAGGCACGAAATTTGTGCCTAAGCTACGAGGAGGTGGAGAAGATTCTTCTATTTATCAACCTGCCGTCAGTAAATATCACCTAGATATCATATTATCTTTACCAATTACATTTCCGTTTTGGCAGGTTGACTATTTCATGGATTGCCAATACTCCGGAGAAGGTGAGAATTTGTCGGTGGCACTGGTGCCGGTGCAGTTGGCTATTTCCCAGTAAACTACAGAGAGGCAACAATAGGATCTCCAGCAGCAGTTCTTGGAGGTGGCCACACATGTTGTACGGAGTATATTGCCTATGTCAAACATGCACAGTAGGCCTGCTCAAAGCCATGGAAATTTTTGGTTGGACAGGCGGTGAGGATCGCCGCCTGTGCTGTTGGCTTTCTGATGATCCTTCAGAGATAAATCGCTCTTGGATTTCAAGTGCAATGGTTATGAGGTCATCAAAGACTCGCAAGAAAAGTAGGCATAACCCTTGTTAACGACCCAAAATTTAGCCTGAAGATACTGTTATACCAAATTTTGTCAAATTTTATTTTATTTTCTTGGTTTAATGATCAAATTTCCTGCAGTGTTGTGAATTATTGTACTATCCTGTATTTTTCGCCTATGGTTCACTGTAGAAAATGATTATCAACCAGGAACATTATATGGAGCAGGGGTACAGTCAATAGTAAAACAGACATTCAACGTGCAGCACATAACGGGAAGCTATGGCGACCATAGCAGGTAACATAGACGATCTTCTTGAAATAAGCATGGCTATTAACACCAACTTAAAATCATCGGGCATTTGAGGAGGAAAGCGTTTAGTCAGCTGGACTTCCAAACTTATGGCACTTAAAAGGTGAAGCCGACGCCAAAGCCAACTGATCATCCCACAAGGACACCTGTTAATGGAATATGCCTTGGACTGTATACGCATGATCGAAGCGCACACGCATGCATATGGCAGAGTTCTAATCCTTTGAACAGAGCAGACAGTAAGATATGTCTTGATAATTTTGAACCTCAAAAGAAGAAAAAAAGACAAAAGGCAAATCAAAAATCAAAATACATTCTCCATTCCGTTCTATGACACAACCTAAATACATTTGGTAATAAAAATCAACATTCCAACTTCAATACCCCAAGGGTATTAACTTGAGAGAACCAAAACCACCCAGAAACTCCGTACATAAGATGGGGCACAAACTGCCTTCAAAAATAGCAAGCTCCCCCTCTGGTTTTCGGTAACATACTATCCACGTCCTCGCCCTCCACCTGACACCAAATTTGAAATATAAGCTGGCTATAATTGTAGATTGCTGCGACCTAAAACCTCTATCAAGATAGGAAATATATATATATATATATAACTTCACAATTTTCTAGCATTCTAGGACTTTCAGAGGGTTTGATACAATACACTGATATACAACTAAACTGTTCTCCAAAGCAGTTGTGATAGCAGAATGAGGCAAAAAATGTGCGACATTGTGAGTTGCCATCATTATCTCTTACGAGTAAACACCACAAGGGCCTTTTGTAAAAAAATAAAACACCTGAACCACTTTCATTTTTGCTCATGTATGGCAACACAAGAAGATACGGCCACATTAAATTCCTTGCTGCAAAACAAATCAGCAAGTCATGCATTAAAATTTTAGTTAAATCTTACCTCTGTTACCACTAGGCTTTCCACCAGGCCCACCCCTGCCTCGTCCTCCACCAGGGCCCTTAGCACCACCATCATCCAGACCACGCCCAACTCCTTTGGCTTGCCTTCCACCGACACCATCCTCTCTTCCTCTTCCTCTGCCACGCCCAACTCCAGGTGGCTTACGATCTGAAAGATTCCAAAGTTTCCACCTTTACTTAGTTAAAAAGCTCGAAGACAGTTCACCAAATGCAGTAAAAATTACTCAGGAACACAAAAAAGAAGGCAGCCAAAAAAAAAAAGGAAAAAGACACAACTGAAAACTTGTCACCAGTTACAAAGAAATACACAAGTCCAAAAACAACATCTGTGGTGGTTTATCAAATTGAGTTGATCAAGAACCAATCACTCATAATCAAGCAAATCTATCAGCAACTCAAATCTTACAAGTTGCTGGAGGCACAGCACTCCAACACTAATCTCTACTATATACTGAATATTGAGATAGATAGTCTGCTAGCTTATCAATCCACACCCACCAAGAAAAGAAAAAAGGACAAGGTCAAAAAAGCACACAGAAAAAGTACAGCATACCTGAGCGACTTTTGGTTTCTTCCTGAACTTTGTCAATCACCTGAACACAAAGGCAACAGTACATATCATAAACTAACCTGATATAGGACTCTAAACTTGCAAAGTCTAACAGGACCAAAATGAACAATGGGAAAACCAATGTCCAAAATAATCTCTTAAAATATCAGTTCCTCATCAAAAATCTTCATGGAAATTCATTTTTTACAACCATAATAGTTCAAGAGATCTGGGAACTGAGAGAACATTACCAAAGAGGATCTTATAACATCATTATTCAAGCACCATCAAAATGTGATTTATGCTGATCTCGATGAATGATTTACTGTTTTGGTTCATTAGGGTTACAACTCGAGCAATGTTTCAATGCATCATCCAAATAGAAGTATGTCTTCATTGCTGGGTGATTTTTTTTTATGTCTTCATTGCTGGCATTTTTTTTATTTTTATACATGAACTATAAAACCAACCAAAAAAAGCCTCCATAGAATGAACTAAAAAGAAAAAAAGAGACACATAAACTAAATAAAAGAAGCCTCCACTGAATGAACTAAAAAGGAAAAAAAAAAAAAAAAGGCATGCATAAACTAAGTCAAAGAGAAACAAAGAGGCAACAGAATATATGGATAGATCATATACCTCATCAGGAACTCGAAGATACTTGATTGTATTCCCACGGATATAGCATTCAGGCATTCTCCAAAATCTATCTCCATCCTACATAGTATTCCAATTAAAACCAAGTCACCATCTTGGAAAGCAATAATCTTTAGTTAATCAATAGAACATATTCTAAAATACAGAAGTCTATGAAAAATATGAAGAGCCCAAGAAAAACATTTAGTACTTTAGAGGTACAGATGACTTCGCGGAGATGGATATTCATCCAAGTATCACAATTGACCAAATGTCCATTGTATGTTTCCCCATTTTTCAGTTCTACCAACTGTTACAACAAAAAACCACAAAATATTAGAAATTATAACAAAATAAAATGAGTAAAAAAGAAAATTGAAGTGATACAATATTCATTATAAGGATTATAACAAAGCCAAATTTTTGGTTGACGTCAAAAACTAAGGATAAATCTCTTACCATAGGATGGCCCTGTGCGGTTTTAAGTAAAGAAAGAGGAAGCTGCAAAAAAATAATAATCATAGAAAATAAGAACCACTGATATCCAATAAGAGAAAGGGAAAAAAAAAACAATTGATGTCTCATTGACTTGCTGAGAATACATAGTTTTGCTTTTAAAAACTCTTACATTGATATAATCTTAGAGAAAAGAAAAAGAGAATGAAAGAAAGAGCAAAGAATTACATTAAAGATGCAAATCAATAAGCAGATGGAACTTCACGCCTAAGTTTTGGGCAAAATCCCAAATAACACAGCCGGGAAAAAAAAACCAAAAAAGAAAAGGTACAATCAATTTTGCTACAGTGTTCGTCATTTTCCGGCCAACCGAACAACGTGTGAAGAAAAGTTGAAAAAGTGACTTACCATCCTTGTTAGGGCAAGAAAAACTTAAACCCAGCAGACAAAAAGCAACCTGAAAGCAAGTCAATGTCAACACTATAACAAAAGAGTCTAAAACGACTTGAAAACTAGTGAATCTCAGTTAAAGAGTATATTAGAACTTTGATTACGGAGAGTTGAAAACCCTAACAACAATAAATCGTGATGAAAACAGAACAAGATAATAACAAACGGCTTACACATGAGAGAGGTATAGAAACAGATTAAACGAAACCCTAAGGAAGCAAAAGGAGGAATGCAAAGTGAAATTACCTTAGAGAATGAAATTAATGGAGGAGGAGAAGGAGGAGAGAAGTCGAAGAAGGCTTCGCTTATTCGATGTTCGTTTAGTCTCTCTCTTCTCTTGCTTAAAAGGGACCGAGCGGGCGGGCTTTCGCCAAATACAGTAATCCCTCACCGTCTGAGCACGTAGACACCCAATAAAAAACAGAACAAAACTCTCCATTCAATTACGTAAATGCCCCATACGCTTTACACAAGGGCAAAATTTGAAAATAATTTTATTTTAAAAATTATTCAAATAAATAATTAACTTGATTTTTTTTTTTTTTACTAAGCTAGCCAATTTTATAAGTTTTAAACCATTTTATCCTTACATATCCATACTCAATTTGGAATCCACTTAAAAAAAAGAGTCTCAAAGTTAAATTATATTATTTATTATAAATAAAATAAAAATATAATTGTTAAAAATCAAATTCAACTCAAGAGTTAAGGGGTATTAAATATTTATCGATAAATTATAATAATATTATTATATAAAATAAATTTGTTCAACGTATATTTATTATGTATGTTGTTTTAAGTATAATTATTATATGGGAATAAATTTGTTTGAAAATTTTGATGTGATTTAAATCGATAAAAAAATTTAAAATTAATTATTTAAATAAATAACCTTATAAAGAAGATTATTTTAAAGACTTTCTCTTCACGTAGTACTAATAAGGTCCATGATGCTTGTCTAAATAATGTTGTACACCCTATTATTATAATAATAATAATAATAATAATGGTTAAACTCTTACTCCAGGTAAGACACGTGCGTATTGATCATTGGTTATCTTGAAGCAACTACCTTCAAGTGCCAAGAGTAAATTTTGGTTGAAAAATTTGAGTCTTCGCACAACATTGTTTGCTGGAAAGAATTAGGGAACAATGCCTGCTTCTTGGGGAAGTGAATAGCCACCTTCAAGGTTAAGGTTTAAAGAGAAGCGAGTCTCCACGGTACATGTTAGTAGGCGTGTCAACCTGGAATCATTTCCAGAGATTTATGGTTATGTGTATAATGTCAATGTATGGGGTGTTTGGCTCTGTTTCAATTTAGTAGGCTTCACCATTTCTAATTTTAACTCTGCTCTCCACACCATTTCCAACCGAAGTAGGAAGAAGATTCTATCATTGTCACCTAGGGTTCTCTCTAATGAATAAATCCTACAACAAGTTCATTTCCACTGAACTCTTGGACCAGAGACAGCGGCTCCAAAGTACCCAGTGAACTGCTTCATAATAGCTTCAACATGGTTTGTTTAAAACTGATAAGCCAGTTCACCGGGCAATTCATACTTAAAATTTTCCAATTTTTGGTTACTTGACAAAGCAGGGGTGAGGAGATGGGTAACTCCTTGCATGGCTTGATTTACCATCATACACCAAAAGAAAAGACTTAAGGTTAGAGTGTATTGCTCCCTCAACTTTAGTGGGGGTGTCAAAAAACCAAAAAAAAAAAAAAAAAAAAATGGAATCATTGTTAGTTTATAGAGTAAAATGTAGACTCCACCCCTCCCCTCCCCTCCCCTCCTCACCCACAAAATACATAAACTTTAATAGACATCTTATAATTACTGTAATCCAACCAAAAAACAAAAAATAAAATACTTGAAATTTAGTAGACAGTGAGAATAACGATACAGATTCACCCTTAAACATTTTTAATTGCAACAAGATAAAAAGCAAGGTTGATAAGAGACAACTTGGTTTTGCAGACTTTACCCCACATATGGAAAGCAATATCTATACTTGTTTTTTTATGGCTATCGTCCAAAGAAGATCCGAGTCAGATCTCACTGTTATTTTCTCCGCTTTAGCAATATTTGACGTACTTACTAAACCACCGAACCTCATCTCTGTGTCATCTGGAATAGCAAAAAATCCACACATCAGACTCCAATTGCAATTGACATGACCACAGAGACATGATAAGAAAGGTAAAAATGAACAAGTGGATGGACTATTTGTCCCTCCGACCACCACTCACCGCTACATATCATGCGAAACACAAACATCACCCACTAACTACTCTGTTATTCATGGTTAAAAAGCTGTAAAAAGTTGATCAACTATGCAAGGGCCCAGGCCCTGCTGTTCATTACTCTACATTTGGTTGGCCACAGATTGTCATGGCTACATCATCAAGTCACCAATAATACAAACAGGATAATCACTTGATACCTTCCTACACTTGCCCCACCACTTCAGTTCATCACAAGCCACCACTTAGAGCAGTAAATGACAACCAGATAACACAAGAGCTGATAAAATGAGCTACTGCAATTTGAGCTCAACACAAAATAGCAAGCACCAGCATGAAGCAATGTGATCGCAAAATACTTACCGAGATCCCACTGGAGCCCAGTCGTTGAAGTTTTCCCAGATGGCATCCCAACAGGAATGAGTCCACAATGTGGACCCTCAACAGAAGATTGTATGTAGATCTCGTGGAGGTGAGTTTTTGGAAGAAGGTGGATAAGGCAATCATCAGATAAAAGGATTATTCGCAGGTTTGAGAAATGATATAGTACATTGATGTTTCCAGCCTCATGGTCAAACCGTCCACCAAGTGCTCCAGCAACAAGAATACAAAGCTGCTATTAGATCAGGAACACAAAAGCATGACAATGCTATCTAGGCATGCAAATCAATTAATGTTTCAATAAATTCAATATGCATGTGTTATTACATATATTCTACAATTGTTTGTCCTACTAGAGTCACAACCACAAGGCGAAACATTCACGCCTATACCCATACATACCTAGGTGAATTTATTAAATCCAAGCTTGCACAAGACAAATCTCATCACCAAAATGAACAGAAAAGTGATTACAAATTAACTTACATTTGTTTTATCCAGGTTCGGAGTGAAGTCACAAATGTATGCTACACATTTATGTAGATCAGTGGTGTCCTGATCATGAGATTCATCTACCACCTTGGTTCCCTGCATTAACCAAGCAAGCATGGACAAGTAGGAATAGTCCTAGAACACTGTATATATACATACCATTATACAACAGAAATGTAAAATGAACTGAATAAAGAAACTCATTCTCATCAAAATAAAACATTTGAATTCACATATTAACTTGCCAGCATAACATCATTTTGTGTTTACTATAAAAGAAAATATAACTTGAAAGATTCCATGCAAAGGAAATGGCTGGCTTACCAATCTTGCATAAAAATCCAGTACTTCTGTTCGGATAGAATCCATGTCTCCTTTAATAAGGTCTGGCTTGTACCTAGCAGAAATTACAGATTTATTGGTTACAATATTATATGCTTAACATAAACATTGGTTCAAATATGCAATCACCAGGTAATCAAGACAACTCATACCTCTATGTTACTAGAAACCAAGCTATTAAGATCAATAGGCATAATCCCAAATCATTCAGTCTAATCTGGTGGTTTCATGCTCCGAAATTCCACACATGATATCTTATGCCAAAAGATTATAGAATATACAATCAAGTCAACAGGGTTGTCATAGAAATATCTTACTATATAGATTGATTGTGAGAAAAATTTAAATTGTGAAATTTCTCCATATGTAAAGAAATAATTCTTGCCATACATGAAATAGAAGTTACCATATATATCCAAGGTATTGATGCATTTAATTCCAGTCCTTCTTTATTTTCTTGCCTGATAAAGCTCCTTTTAGTGTATTTTACTACTGTAAAGTTTGTTTGCTATTGGAGCGGATTGCATAATCTAATTGAAACCGTTCATGATTAATGTTCTCCAAATTTTCAAATTAGCGTCAAGTAAAACATACATTAAAATTATCAATAAAAACCTTACCGCTACAGAAAGTAACAGTACTAGCCCATTTTTCACACGTTAATAATTCGACGTGCCTCAATAGCAGTCATAACTTCTGTAGCCTAAGTCAATTATTCTAATATCCTCTTCGTATTGTTTTTAAGCTTTTCAATAGACCTCTACATGACTACTTCAAATGACTTCCATTGAAATATTCCCAGAGAATCAATTCTTTTATGCTTAAAACAGTACATCACCAAATGATCAGATATTCGTCCAATAAACCAAAACAAATGAGTCAACAAAGAACAAAATTTTAGGATATGATGGAAGAAATAAAGTGTAGAATTAAAGAAAAAGCGTTTAAACCTGTTCCGAACATCTAGAGGATTCTCGTCAGGAAAGAAGTGAGGCAACTCATCGTGCACACGATTAGCTCCTCCATCAGCACACAAACGTAGTTGTGCTGTTCTACACAAAAACACGAAACAAGTAAACCTTCCGAAATGAAACAAAATAATGAGAGGGAAAAGGAAACGTACCGTGCTTCCAGAGCAGAGGAGTGAATCTAGGGAGTTGTTGGTTAAGGACGACAAGAGCGTACGCTAGAGAAGGACGAGAGTTGTCGGTGGGAAGTAGGAAGGAAGAAGAATGGACCATGAGGTCCATAACTAACATGTGATGTGCCAGAAAAAGGACGAGAGACACAGAGAGATATCTTCCTTCACTCCCCCTTCCGTTCCGTCTCAGTTCCTTCGTCCTCTGGTCTACATTTCAAGCGTGATACAAATTCGGGTTACTATCATTCAGGCCCATTATACTTAGTGAAATTGAAAACTAACCCCCATTTATTGGAACAATTGTCAACAAGATCGAGACCCACTTCGTTGACTTCGACAACTGGTACAATGACATGATAAGTCCTTTTACGGGTTGTTTTTTCTTTTTTTTTTTTCCAAATTGAAAATACAAATTTACCCTCGACGGCGTAAAGGTTAACATTGTCAATAATAGAGTGGGTTATTATTTCGCTGGAGGCAGATATTAATTTTGAAACCTAAGGATCCTGTTTATCAACGCAATGATAATGAGGAGTAGGGTCAACGTCGTGATGATCCTTTGCCCAGAAGGGTAGAGTTTACTACCACAATAGGTAGCACTATTTCTTCGGCGGAGAAGAAGATGCCGACCGCTGCTGCTATTTGTGACAGAATCCATGTTGGATAGAAAAAAATGGGACAGAATCTAATCGCTGAAATAGAAAAAGAGGAGCCCGTAAATTTTAGAAGGTGAGTTTTGTACACTTCAGTACCTGTAATTTAAAAAAAAAAGATTATAATACTGTTATTAAAATAAATTTATTTTAATTTTAATATTTTAATAAAATAGTATAGGTAAGAAATAAATTTATAAAATATTTATAAAGCTCCAGATAAAATAGATTGATGCTGAAAGGGTTTTAGTGTAAATAAAGTATCCTAAGAGAATTTGTAATAAAATTTTATATTAAATAAAAAAATATTTTTAAATTTTAATTTATATAAATAAATTATATATTTTTTAATAAATATATTTTTTAATAAAAAATAACTGATAGCTGCTGCTGTCAATCCATCCCACCCCACCCTGCTGGGATTTTAATCTTTCAGCATCCATCCATCACCAAGGAAGTGGTGATTATCTGGAAAACAAAATGAAACAACACGGTAGCTGAATAACTCTGGATTGTCCATTTTTCAATAATGACTCCCCTTTCTATGGATTTAATAGTATTAACGGGGTTACAATTGGCTGGTTTACCCAATTGGCACAGCTGCCGAAACTTGAAGCAATTGCATAGCGTTCTACCATACAACTAAACTTTATCTATTGCGGTAAACAGTGAAACTTACGTCTTGCAATATTGACCCAAAACTTACCTCTGCATTTACAGGCAGACGACTTTTTTAGGTTACCCGCTGCTTGATAAATTTAGCAAATTCCTAATAAACGGGTTAAAAAAATTTCTGGAAAAATCTATATTATACTTTACAATGGAGATGGGATGGGACCAGCAATGGAATTTTCCATAAATACAGCTTTCCTTTCATCTCGGCCACCATGATTTTGGATGGATGGACGGACTAAGAAGAATAAACTACACAAGAATATGCTATACAGAAAAAATATACATATATCCTCTACATAAAGTAGCTGAGAGATGTTTTCTTTCTCGACCCACCTTCTCCATACAGGTCATTCCATTGAAGCAGCTCATTCATACTTGTTGACTCTGATGACACGCTTGCGCACACCTGCACTCATTCAAGTCATCATCAAAATGATTATATTACTCAGTTTTTGGCCTCCATAAAATAATAATAATAATAATAACAATAATAACAACACCACCACAAATTAATGCTCTACTCTACTTACAATTGCGTCCATTGAAATAATCAGAAGTGTTAAGTTGACACAATACCTGCTCATGCGCATATCTAAAATCTTCCATCTTCAGAGGGCGGACATCCATGCTGCTATATAATGAAGGGCAAGGTCTATTCTCAGCCAATGCTAAAGCTCTCTCCTGAAATTTCGTGCAACAAATCAAACAAATTTTCCACCATATGTGCATTTAAACAATCTAGATAGGCAAAAGCTCAATAATCAAATATTCCATATTATACATCAATCAAAGCAAACTTAAAACACTATTTATGCTTCCAAATGCAATTAAAGCATGCCAACATCGTATTAGATTATTGTTATGCACAAAGATGGACAAGAAAAAACAGTTAACAAATACATTTCTGAAGTCCTCTTATCGAAACTCTGGCCTATTTTAGTACGGCAAGAAAAAAAACACAAATAGCAGAAAATGATTAAAATTAAAAGGTAAAAAGAAACAGTAGCTACAATTACTTAGCCCTTAGCATGACTCAACTCCAACACAAGTTCAAATGCAATGTAAGAATACCGTGCAAGGGAACTTGCTATACAGTGGATAACAAATTCAGCAAGGACAGGCAATCACTAACATCAAATTAATCACAACATCATGACAACAACCAACCGACCTTCTTTTCCTTCTCCAAAATTTCTCGTATGGGACAATGTGCAGCAGTTACACAGAGATTCTGCCAAAAAAATGGAAGCATTAGAAGAGTCAAATATAGGGAAAAAGCAAGTTCCATTTTCAAGATGCAGACACTACAGGCAAAAATATATATATATGGTCAACCTTTAGGTCACTTCCAGAGTACCCATCAGTCATGTTAGCAGTTGCTTCCAAATCAACATCAGGTGTTAATTCTTCTTTGGCCAATATAACTCTTAGAATCTTTTCCCTATTTGGGGCATCTGGCAAGTTAACCATCAATCTACACCAAAGTTCAACAGAATGTCACTGATAATCATTCCTTGCCATATCATAAGAAATCAAAAAAGGAAAAAAAAAAAAAAAAGGATCAATGTAAGATGTTTACCTCCTTGGAAGCCTCCTAACAACTGCCTCATCGAGGTCAAAAGGCCTATTCGTAGCAGCAAGTACTAACACTCGTTCTTTATCCTTTGTTCGCAGACCATCCCAATTAACCATGAATTCATTCTTCATTTTACGCATGGCTTCGTGCTCTCCTGGATTTTCCCGTCTTCCTAACATACTATCAACCTAAAACCACCACCCAGGTGAACAAAACGGGATTTGAAATCGAAGAACAAGAGGAACGGCATAGAATGATATCAAAGGAGAAAAGGAAGGATTTAAACAAAACCAAAAAGGCATGTAAATATGTTAGACTAACCTCATCAACAAAAATAACACTAGGAGCAATTTTACTGGCCAGAGAGAAGACTGCTTTAACATACTTCTCTCCTTCACCAAACCACTGAAAGCAATAAAAGACATGTCATATATTATCATCACAAACTCAAACACAAGATAGCTCCAGCCGACAATGTAAGCGAGTATATGCACCTTAGAAGTAATGCTTGACATGGATATGTTAATAAAGTTTGCACCAGATTCAGTTGCAACAGCCTTTGCGAGCATTGTTTTTCCAGTACCAGGAGGCCCAAACAGCAAAATTCCCTTGCAAGGCTATAGAAAATGAGCATAATCAGATTATAAAATATAAGAAATTTTGCACAATTCAGAAATAAATACCAACATCTTAACATAATCAACTAGACATAAATATGCTAGCAAAAAAAATATGGAAATAAACCTTTGTCAGCTGTCCTTTGCAAAACAATTCAGGCCTTTGAAGAGGAAGCATCACCAATTCCTTCAAGGTATCCTTCACATTATCTAGGGCTCCAATGTCATCAAAAGTAACCCCAATATCACTTGGCGGAATAACATCCACAAGAAGTTTCTTCTCAAATTCATTCTCAGTGACAACATCCTGATAAAAGAAGTCAAATCCAAAATATACTATGCCAAATTTCAAAGTCAAAGAGCGGAGAAGCACAAATGAGTTTATAATGGCATACAGATATTGCTATCAATTTTACCTTGAGAGATTTCTTCAAGTTTTTGTTTTCACTTTGAATGCCCTGTAGAATGTTTAACCCATACATAATGCTGCAACGTAAACCGTCACATAAGTCATGTCAACATCAGAGTGCAGAAAAGTGCTTGCTTATTATTTTAACAGCAATAATACAAATTACAGCAATTCAAAAGATCATAATGACCTTTCAGTAGATATATCAAGTTTAGAATCCTCTGTGGGAGCTTCTAAACAATGCATGAAGTGGTAACTTAAAGCCCAGCCAACTATTTTCTCCACACCTATTAAGAATGAAAAGCATATCATCAATGAATAGATCATTGCTTAATAGATTCATGAGTACAAGGAGTCAAAGGATACTAACTTTCAGTTGTAAGAGTTTGATCTTTAATGCACAGACTTTCAAGATCAGGGCAATCCAAACCATTTCGATTAAGGACCTGAAAGAAAGAATGATACATAAATTCCTAAGCTGACATAAAGTCAACCAAAAAAATTATCCACATTGCTATACAACTAAGAAGAAAACTATAAAAAAAGAGAGAGAGAGAAAGAGACACCTGTAGTTATACATATCTTCAAACAATCATACGTTTAATAAGTACAAGATACAATAAGAAACTAGTAAGTGAATAAATACAAGATATTATTGATTCCCAAACCTAGAAAAGAAATAGTCTACTGCTAAGATGCAGCAAATAAAGAAGGAAGGCCACATCAGTCAGCAAAAACTTAAATATACAAGAAAACTATTTGTTACCATGTGATTGTAAAGGGACATGTCAGTTGAAAGTGGACTCTGGAAAAATAAGAGAGCAAGTTCTCACACATTACATTCTATGGAGTCAACATTTAATAAACACCATTCTACAGAATAGATAACCAGGAACCCTAACCATTAAGGTGCATAAAGCTAGCAACATAGCCTCTAGCTAAACTGATCTACATATACGTGATATTATTCAAGGATCTATCCCATAAAAAACAAACAACCACATTTCATTCGTATTCTCAAGGTTTTAACACTCAGTCTAACAGGACATGTCACATTATAGTATAGATGGTATTACACAGACAAAAGCATTCATCAGCTTGCCAAAGGCAAAGTTGATTAGCAGATAACCATACAACATCATCGGGTAATACTCACCGAACGTATGCTAACAACATTTGACTGCACTTTCAGGGTTTCCGTATCTCGCTCCAGCTGCAGCTTCCAGTCCAAAAGTAAAGCTTCATCCTGCCAGTATTCTCAAAAACATTAGATGAGACATTCAGATAACCACTCACCACTAAATAACCATAAACCCATCAGGGTTCAGCACCTGAGGTAGTTGAATCATCACTTTGTTAGGGAAAAGACGAGAGATTTGCTTCAATGCTTTGGGGATTTCTTTGCTCCTATCATGCAGCCTACCAAAGTTATCCTGCACATAAGCAATCCACTAATTAATTCTTTAAGGAACTGAAACTAGAATCAGTGTTGCGTAAATAACTAGCATCAATGTATCTTAACAACATCTTTCCAGTTACAGTTTCAGTATAATGAAAAACCAATCTAGCACAGATCCCGTGATACATCGAAATTACATAGACACGTGTACACACACTCCACCACCTAAATTATACTTATCAAAAAAATTTAATATACAGGAACTTATATTGACCAACACTGCAGCAAAACATCAACCAACAGACGGAACTACTTCCTTATTACAAGAAACATGTAAGAAAGGTCAAACAGCATCAGTTCACACCAATTTTAACCATTTTTAACCTGCCTTGCAAGTGGAATGACAGAATCCACGAACCAGCAGCTTCTTAGCACTAAGCATACAGTAATGAAGAGTTTTGCATTGTACAACTATGAACATGAGCTATTTAAAAGAAAAGTTCCTAACCTAAACAGACAAGGAGCAGAAATCAGTCAGCAAGAAAAAAGACAACAATTCAAGAACAAAGCAAACAAGAAAAAAAAATCCAATGTAGTCATAAGCCTAATGAGTGTAAAAGCAGGGAGAGGAGGAGTGTGGGTGGGGAATATATAAAATATAATCTATAATATAATGAAATAGTTCAGTATACCGGAAAAGCAAGATCAAGTAAAGCTGTTTGATTGCTTCCAAACTTTGTGAATAAAAGACCACCAGGATGAGACTGAAAGACAAGAGAAAGCCCATGTCAAACAATTAGCTATAACTAAAAAGGAAATGCTGTTATGCAAAAAGATCTTAACTGAACTACATAATAGATTGATTATCACCTTTTCTTTGCGACTGTCCAGTTGGGTATGGGAGCCAATCACAACAACATTGCTTGGTAAATTTTCAAGCTTACTCTTTAGGGCCCCGTATGCATCATTATTTCCTGCAAGAGACTTTTCTATGTCTTTCACGAACAATATTAAGGGATTGCTCTTGCTTTCATTCAGTGCAACCTAAACATGAGAGAATCCAGAGCTTAAAATTGGATTTCATGAGTAATACAACAGCAAAATACCTCAATGTCATCCCCACCAAAGCGTAGCAAGTACCTCAAAGAGTTCATTAACAGCAAGCTTGTCAGCATCATCACCTACAGAACTATCTAAGCGAAGTGAACTAGCTGCACATAAAAGATGTAACAACAAACTTGAGATTATGTAGATAACTGCAACAAATTCTACAAAGAACAAAGAATGCTGCAACAAAGCACTGATTGGATTAAGAAAATAAAGATCAAATGGGTCGAGATGATCACCAGTGCAAAAGAAACCATGATCTTCTTCACAGGAGCCACCTAGATTATTGCCTTCTGGGATTGATCTATCAAACCTAACACCAATTTTTGAACAATCATTGTCCTCAAAAGGAAGGATTACTCTGCCTCGAAAACCGACATCTGGTCCCCTGCCCAAGATAATAGCGAAAACAATTATAAAAAACACAAGAAAAGAAATGAAACATTATGCCCACATAAAAGAATAAAGATATATAACCACAAAAATTGCAAAGCAAGCTTTTAGTTTACATTAGTTAGAAAATTCAAAAGAAAACCTAAATATGAGGAAGAATGATTAGGAAATATATCAAAACCTCGACACAAGCACAAAATATCCATACACAATCATCCCAAAATCTCTGCTCAGCACAAAATAAAACTACAATTGAGGGCGTAGGGGCACAATCCAGTGAATCTCTTGACAGCAGAAGATCACATGGCATATTACTCATAGATGATGCAAAGCTGAGCAGGAAAACTAAATTGACAAAAAAGCAAAGCCACCCTCAAAGCCCAATTATTTAGGTCAGCTATAGTGATCCTTCTTTGCAATATGTTATAAGAATTTATGGAGAAATTATGAAAATTTCAACATTGCACGATGATATACCTCAAAAAGGGTTGCACAGCAGAAGTTCCAGAAGTTACATTGCCAACAAACTTTACACGATCGCCTGAAAAGGAAATTGCAATCTACAACAGTCTTTAAAGGATCATGGCTGTGAACCACTATCAATACCCATTCTTAGATGATGCCAAGGATACCAAAAAGAATAAAAACATGCCTTTTTTGAAGGTATTGTTCTTGGATGATGCAGTAGATGCTTCTGGCTTAGGCAGAGCCTGAGAGTTTATTGCAGACCCACCAGTTATATCAGCCTCAACACTAGAAGTTGGTTTCCTGTGCTGTAAAAGAGCAGCTCTTTTAGCAAATACAGATACTTTTTCAAGCCTTGAACTTTCTTTCACAGATTCAGCTTCTTTAGGCATCAATCCCTGAATAAAAATAGCAACAGGTTACAAACATTGAATGATAAATTGCAGTGTTAAACAGTAGAATAAACATATACAATCACATTAAAGAGATTCTCAAGTTTGGCAAAACCCTACTGAAGCGAAGTTATATTTTCAGTATCAGTTCCACATTGAAGAAAATAATTATAGTATCATGATACACAAATGTACATCAAAATAGTGTATTTTGTATATAATTTCTTTTTTACCGTTAAATATCCCTAGATTTCCATTTTATCTCTCATTTTCCAAAATCTCTCCTTCCCTCTAAGACCAATTAATGATTAGAATAGACGAGGAAGATCGGGAATTACATGAATAACACTAGCCGCCGCCTGCACTAATTTTTGTAAGCAAAACATAGATAAATATTGTTAAAAGGGGCACAAAGGATAGAAAAATGAAAGAATCTTACACCAGGCAAGAGAAGAGAATCGATAATAAGTAGCCTAGCACCAAAATGTTTGGTAAGTGCCTTTGCCAAAGTCTCCTGATATATTTCTGAACCTATAATAAATCCAACACATCAAGGTCTACAAATAAAAAAAGAAATAAGAAAATACATAATTTAAAAGACTAATAAAATATGAAGCTACCTGCAGGACCCGATAACAATATGCGAGGACACATGGTAGGAAGATCTGATGCATACTTCACAAACTTATTGCATTTCAAATGTACATATGTGGAAGCTATCAAAACATTCTTTGTAGCGTCACTGTAGAAAGCACATCAAAAATCAATCCCAGTCTAAGAAGGAAAACAAAAGAAAATATGCCTACAATACCAAGCAAGCACTGAATTGAGTTCTACACATATTGAAACACAATGAAAAAGTCAAGACCAAAAAAACCTTAAATAAACATTAAAAGCAGAGAGTTTGCACCTTAAGTAATAAGGGAAACTTTCAAATGAAACTTCAATGTTTTCAGGACTGAGAATTCCTTCTTGTAGACCATCTTTAAATGCCTGCCTTCTATTAGATACCATAACCATTGGACGATCAGATTCCTTCAGCAGTTCTCTAATTTCCCTATGCTCGGCAAGTATTTTGGAAATGCTGCCACTTATATCAAGGTCAGGAGACGAGGACCCAGCAAGCATTTGCAGGAGAGGCCTCAATTTATAGGTTGCCCCAGAGAGCTTCCCAATTTCAGCATCCAGTCCAAGGCTATCAAGGTTTGGGTTTTCATTAGACTGTGGAACAACAGTCTTCCCCCTCGAAGAAGGGTCAGACACATCATTGTTACTAGCAGCATCCTTCATGTCAACATCTGGAGTATGATCATCTGACCCATCACAGCCAGAAGTTGGAGAGAATATCTCAGTATTTTGCGCATTCACACCAGCTTTGGCAGGCGGCAGAAGAAGGGATGAATCTTTCTGGATATTTGACAAAGATGCTAATATTGATGCACCTGCAACAGCTGACGCATCTCCTGATCTTGCCTCTACTTGCATTGTTTTCAGTGGAGCACTCTGAGCCTCCAAAATGCTCAAAGAAGAGTGTATGCCGGGTGTTACTAAATTGTCATCACTAAGCTGCTGAAATATCTAACCCCTCATTAAGGAATTTTGAATATTCAACATGAATGATAATCATTGATCAAGTAAAAGTTGCACAAAATTTCCATACCGAAGAGTTTCTCATTTTTGGGATAAGTAAATAAAAACTAAGAACCTAAAAATTGTAGAAAACACAAGTCACAATGGAAGGCTACAGTGTAAATCTTTAGAGGACAAAAGGATACATAAGAATGTTTGCCAGAAGGACTGAAAACCACCTCATCACCTCCTCTTAAAATTACAGTAGAATCTTTATGGTGAACATTTCCATTCACTTCAACAACGCTCTTGCCCCCTGTGATCTCCAGTAAGGCACCAGAGGAACCTCCATTCTACAGTGCCATTATGAAAAGAGGGAAAATCAATCAGTGCTATCATAAACCAAACTGAAATAAATCATGAGCAATGTTTTTGCCTTTGGACATCTACTCGGTGATGATATCTCCAAGTTCGAATTGTAACTGCAAAGTGTCATACCTCTATACGCCTCAATCTACACAAGTTTTTACTAACAGACGGATCTTTAAGATATAAATCGCATTGACGGTTATGGCCAACAGTGAAAACAGCACCAGTCAAGGGCACATGAGAGTTCTGAAAAGAATGCATCACTTGAAAGCATTAGAAACAATAAGTCATTAGCCAGAAAAATTTTAAAATCCAGATTGGTCTAAAGAATCCAGCAACCAGCACTAAATGACACAAAAAAGCAGTTCCCACAAGATTCAAAAAGAAAAACATATAGAAGGGCAAAAAGTAATTTTGTTTGAGGGAAATAAAAACTAGAGAGTCATGACAGGCCTATTGGACTGTATTCATTTTGTTTCCTGGCATCAGATCCACAATCGTAGAAATCCCAATGAGAGGAGTATTTTGACTGATGTGGAATGCTAAGGCCAATGACAATAATCAGTGGGCTAGAAGTTCAAGTTATAAACCGGTCACAACTCCAAAAATATCAATAACCTTATTGGCATAATCCAGCCAATGGAACATTACCAAAAAGATGTTCATGCAGTTGAAAATTTTCGCGCCAAAAACCCTTAAAGTCGGAACAGGAGATAAGAAAATTAACCAATTCCACAAACTGAAACCCTAAACCAAACAAGAATGAGGCCTCACAAGGCAGCACTTAAAGCATAATAAGACAATCTTCAAGAAATCTTATCCAAACTTCTCAAAGCAGATGCGTAATTCTGATCAAAAGCTTTCAAGCCTTTCTTCATTTTGATATATAAATGCTGGCTGAGCTTTTTCAGCAAAATCTTATCCCTAGACAGTCCCCAATCACCAACCTTTGAAAAAGCTCTCCTCTGGTGACTATAAAAATCCCGCCAAATATTACTAAATTCATGCCTGGCTGCCAATCTTTCCTTTATATGATTAAATAACCATCAACTAGAATAAAAGACCAACCTACAAGAACCTAAAATACCGGCCAAACTCCAAAGGTTCCTGTCTCCCAATAACTCAAGAGCACAGGTCTATAGAACAGATCCTATTCAAGTAAGGTCCTTTCCAACCTCAAACAATTCAATCACAAGAACTCCTAATTTCATGTTTAATTGTCCAGTGTACTGATAAACTGAGCCAGAAAGACGACAAGAAAAATCTTAATCCTGTTTACAAAATATTTAGGCCTAATTTCTAGTCTTTACATAAAAAAGGTCCAAACAGACCATAAATCCAGCGAGTGCTAAAAAAAACACACCTGTGAATACTGTGAAATAAGTCTTGCCCATGGAACTTTAGAACCCACTTTCGGCGATTTCGTTCCCCGTTTCTTCACCCGCCCATTGGAGGTGACACCAACCGCCTTTGATTTGTCTGCATCCGCCGCCGCTTCACCTAAAATCCACGCAATTTCACAAACAGCAAATTACTTCTCATAAACCCTTCCAAAACCCAAACCTTGAAAAATAACTGTAAATTGCAGATTTAAAAGCATGCAAAGGCACCAAGATCGCACCTGGAGTCGGCGGAGACACCAAGGCATCAGCTTCCACGTCAGCATCGGTAGATTTGTCAACTTCAGCAGCTTTAGCAACCTCGGCGATCTCTGGATCAGAAGATCGGAGATCCAGGCCTCGAGATTCAGGCCCGGACTTCAAGGTCTCGGCCGGTGGCGGCGCAACATGTACGTCGCTTGTCGATGATGACGGCTCGCTCGCCTAGGGTTTTGTCACGATTCAATCCACACAGAACACAAAATCAGACCCAGCTTCAAAACAAAACAAAACAAAACAAAAAACTTTCAAAAAACAAAAACGGTTAAAAGAAAAGTATGAACCTTGGATCTTTTATTAGAAGGAGGCGGAGAGGCCTGAGGAGAAGGCAGGGCGCGTTTGGAAGAAGAAGAGCTGCGTCTTGTTTCGACCATGCCGTCGTTTTGTTTCTTTGTGTTCTTCTAGTTGTTGGTCTCCGGTTTACCTTACGATCCAATAAGGGAGAAGGTTTGTCGAGAGCGAATCGATAGAAAGGAGGTTTATGATTGCGAGAGACCACTTTATTCGGGTTTTATAATAATTAAAAATAAATAATAAATAAAAATAAGGAAAGAGAGGCTACGGGGCGGTAGAATAGAAGAAAGTCGGAAGGAAGGAGGAGATTGATGTTTGTACAGCTATTGCTATTTCTATTTGGCAAGTGGCGCTGCTCGCGAGTGTGAAATTTACATGAACGCTGTGCTGCACTGTACAGCCCGTGCTGTGCTGTCCTGTCCTGTGATTGTGTCGCGGGACTAGAGTTAAGAAGGGGATTTACTTTTGCGGCGGCCAATGGCTCGCTCTGTATGGCTCTGAACGAAGGAAGATTAAATTAAAATTAAGCCCGAACAGTGGAAAGACAGCTGATTTGGGAGCGGCTAGCGGGGGAATTCGGTGGCATAATTAGCTACCTGGCTTAACTGCTCTAAAAGCCCAAGCCGACAATTTGCCAATTTGACAATTTGACCGACCTTGACAAAACAAGCAAGCACAAATAGTGGTTGAAAAAGCCGGCATTAAAGTCGATGGCGAGGAGTTCTGCTAAAATTAGTAGCCCACAAAGTTGAAAAGGCAAGCTCGCGGAAGTTGCTTTTCCAATTGCAACGCCCGCATTGCTTTGCGTTACCAATTTAATACAGCAATCGAGTGGCTGCGCCCCACCAAACTATACAAAATGCTGATTAGGAAATGGATAATTTAGTCGATCACATTCACATCACACGAACTGTTGAAAGTGGAGAAGGAATCGCGCAGACGGCAGGGTTATTATTGTTCACCGTATGCATGGGTT
The DNA here is from genome assembly GCA_032401905.1 of Swietenia macrophylla. Taxonomy (NCBI): domain Eukaryota; kingdom Viridiplantae; phylum Streptophyta; class Magnoliopsida; order Sapindales; family Meliaceae; genus Swietenia; species Swietenia macrophylla. Next base: position 3,614,289 of record CP135579.1, on the reverse strand, counting down.
TTTATTGATTAGGTGTAACCATTGGATCGGTTACGGGAAACTAACATTACAAGTCAAAATTGAATATTCAATTCAAATGTCGACGGTTTGACCGAACAGCACCAAATTAGCAAGTACATAAATCTGAAAGACCCAGTCGGCGACCGTGACATAAAATCTATCATAAATTACAGTGCTATTAGGCTATTTAATAAAAGATTACTCCGGCGAGGGATAGTAAGCTGGCAGCAGATCACGAGCTCCTTTATTAAGACGGGCTCAAGATTTGGGCCATAGGATCTGACCGCTCACCAATTATCGAGGCCCGAGCCCAATTGCCTTCGGCGTCGGAGTCCCGTGCGACTCTGTTGCGCTGCCAAGGGTCGATTCTTCCGAAGGGTAACGGACGTTTCACTTTCAGCGGTTATGGGGCTGTTTGAAAATTGAAGATAATTTTAGGAGGAGGATTAGGGTGGGAGTGAGGAGCAGAGCAGGGATTACTGGCCAACCATTGAAGATGAGGAACAAGAGGGAATGAGCAGGAACACGTACGTACAGACTAGATAACAACAAAAGCAAATAACAACAAAACACTGTGTAGAAACAAACAAACAAACAAACAAGAAAGCAAGCATCATTTCTATCTTCAATCCTTGCTTATCCTTTGAACCAACCAAACCCCATGTCATTTCTGTAACGTGAAATGAAAGAATCCATCGAAGTCCTAATCCCGACAATCTGGGTACCTGCCCTTCCTTTCGATCACTCACAGTCGAATGTCTGAGACGTGAAATAATGCCAACGGAGGAGAAATATAATTATAAAATACAATAATATATAATAGATTTTAAATATAATAATGTCAAAGATTTATAATCAGTTAAATTAATAAATATTCGCAAATAATATCAACATGTTAGACTAGAACCCATAATACAGATACAACCAGAAAAGGGTAAATAAGTAATCTCACAATCCTTCTTTCATAAACATCGAATCGTCCCCGCCAGCCGAAGCCCACCTGAGCTCACACATGCGGGTACATAAAAATCTTTGGTAGCACAAACCTTATCTTTCCCTTTTTTCGCTTTACCTCTCTCGTGCTCCGATTCAATTGCTCTCTTCCTGCAACTTCGTATCTCTTCAAACCCAATCCAAACACACGATTAGAAACTAGGACCCGCCAGAAGCCAACAACAACAACAGCAGCGGCAAAAGCTTACTTTACTTCCATGGACTCTAGCAAGACCTCGGCACCGGCACCGATGCCGCATCTATCAGGTTTTTCATCTTCTTCTCTTTCTTATGATGAATTTAATAATGATAATTCAATGAAGAACCGGGAATTAGAGGTTGGGAGTAATAGCAAAATTAAGGTTGCTATTAGTAGTAGTAGTGATGGTGAGTCTGAAAATGGGGGTTTTGTGAGTGGAAAGCCGGAGTTTGAAAGGGCGTCGGAGAAGCCAGCTGTGGCTGATAACCCAGTTGAGGAAACCCTAAAAAAACCTGCCGAAGAGGATGATACTGATGCCTCTTTTGTGGAATCTTCGGAATTTTCAATGCCTAATAGTGGTTTGCCTATTCAGAAGGTATCTGCTAATGATAACGATGAAAATGATGCCATAGGGGATTCGAGAGTTAGGATTTTGAAGGAGGAAGAGTCTTTTGGGGGTGGTGATGAAGGTTTGAAGGGAATTTTGGATGAGGGTATTGTAAAACAGCTTGAAATCAAGGGCGTGGGTTCCGGTGAAGGTGAGGGTTCAAGAGAGGACGTCACTTCAGGCGAATTTGAGCCTGGGAAGCCAAAGGGTGTTGATGAGCAAAGAGGTAAAACTTTTTCTGGTGAACAGTCTGTGGAAACTAAGGAACAAATTGAGGCAGTTGAAGTTGGGGCAGAAGGTGTGAAATTAGCAGGTGGAGGGGACTCTGTTGTGGCTGCCATAAGTGATGATACGTTGAAGTTGGGAGCAGCTGTAGTTGGGGATTTAGAGGGAATTAAGAACATTGAAGTTATGGGGTTGGATACCCCAGTCGAGGATAATGTGATCTTGGAAAATGGGTTTGATCGGATTAATCATGATGATGGAAAACTGGTAGAATCAAAGTCAGTGCCTGTGGAAAGCAAGTCTGAGAACAATTTTGAGTCTGCAACCCGTTATGATGTTGAAACAGCAGAAGTACAGCCAGAACAGAAAGTTGATGATATAGTTGTGAGCAAAAATGAGAACTCAGTTAGCAATAATGTTTCATTTGACGGTGCAGTAAAAGTAGTTTCAATAAGTGAACCAAAGGCTGATTTTGAAGCCAAGCAGACTCTGCTTGACGCAAAGGGAGCTGCTGATGTGGTTGAAAATGGGTCCAGCGCCAAGGTAGATGAGGGGGTTGGTGCAATTCACAAGGACGAACATTTGGAACACAAGCAGACCCTTGTGAGTGCTCATAGTGAAAAATTGGCAGATGAGGAATCAGGTAAATTGCATTCACCTGAATCTGTAAAAATGAGTAAAATTTCTTCCAGAGAAGTTAATCTGGAAGGCGAAGAAGAAAACTACCATCCAAATGAAGGGTATGAAATTGAAGGTCCAGCTTCTCACGGGGAGACCAATGGTATGATATTTGGAAGCTCCGGAGCAGCCGAACAATTCATGGAAGAATTGGAACAAGCATCAGGTGTTGGTTCTCAATCAGGTGCAGAGAGTACTCACGATCATTCACAGAGAATTGATGGTCAGATTGTCCCTGACTCAGATGAAGAAGTAGACACTGACGAAGAAGGGGAGGGGAAAGAGTTATTTGATTCTGCTGCATTGGCAGCTCTATTAAAAGCAGCAACAGGTGCTGACTCAGATGGTAGCAGTATCACCATAACCTCACAAGACGGATCAAAGCTTTTCTCTGTTGAACGTCCTGCTGGTTTGGGGACCTCTCTCCGTGCTTTGAAACCTGCTCCGCGACCAGATCGTACCAACCTTGTTACTCCTTCCAGTCTCACAACTGGGGGGGAGACTGAGACCAACTTGAGTGAAGAAGAGAAAAGTAAGCTGGAAAAGTTGCAACAATTGAGGGTGAAATTTTTGAGGCTTGTTCACAGATTAGGTCACTCTCCAGAAGATTCAATAGCAGCACAGGTTCTATACCGCTTGTCACTCGTTGCAGGGAGGCGAACCGGTCAATTATTTAACCTTGATGCTGCTAAGAGGACAGCTCTACAGCTTGAAGCAGAGGGGAAAGAGGATCTGAATTTTTCCTTGAACATACTGGTTCTTGGGAAAACGGGTGTGGGCAAGAGTGCTACAATAAATTCTATTTTTGGGGAGCAGAAAACTTTGATCCATGCTTTTGAACCTGGCACAACTTCTGTGACAGAGATATTTGGAATGGTGGATGGAGTTAAGATCAGGGTCATTGATACTCCAGGTTTGAAATCTTCCGGCGTGGAACAAGGTGCTAATAGAAAGGTCTTATCTTCTATTAAGAAGTTCACCAAGAAATGCTCCCCAGATATTGTCCTCTATGTGGATCGTCTAGACAGCCAGACAAGGGATCTTAATGATCTTCCATTGTTAAAATCAATCAGTAATGCTCTCGGTGCTTCAATCTGGCGAAGTGCCATAGTCACTCTGACTCATGCTGCTTCTGCACCTCCAGATGGGCCATCAGGATCTCCTTTGAGTTATGAGGTCTTTGTGGCTCAACGTTCCCATGTTGTTCAACAATCCATTGGGCAAGCTGTTGGTGATCTGCGTCTGATGAATCCTAGTTTGATGAATCCGGTTTCTCTTGTTGAGAATCATCCTGCCTGTCGAAAGAATAGAGATGGTCAAAAGGTGCTTCCTAATGGTCAAACTTGGAGACCTCAGTTATTGCTGTTATGCTATTCTATGAAGATCTTATCTGAAGCAAGTTCTCTCTCGAAACCTCAAGATCCATTTGACCATCGGAAACTGTTTGGCTTCCGTGCCCGTTCGCCTCCCCTTCCATATTTATTGTCTTGGCTGTTGCAATCTCGTACACACCCTAAACTTTCTACTGATCAGGGTGGTGATAATGGTGATTCTGATATTGACTTGGCTGATTTGTCTGATTCTGATCAAGAAGACGACGAGGATGAATATGATCAGCTCCCACCATTCAAACCTCTAAGGAAAGCTCAGATTGCTAGGCTGAGCAAGGAGCAGAGGAAGGCATATTTTGAGGAGTATGATTATCGGGTGAAACTCCTCCAAAAAAAGCAGTGGAGAGAGGAGTTGAGAAGAATGAGAGAGATAAAGAAAGGAAAAGCTGCTTCAGAAGATTACGGTTTTGTGGGGCAAGATGCTGATCAGGAAAATGGAAGTCCAGCTGCTGTGCCGGTCCCATTACCTGACATGGTCTTGCCACCTTCCTTTGATGGTGATAATCCAGCTTATAGGTACCGGTTCTTGGAGCCAACTTCACAGTTCTTGGCAAGGCCAGTTTTGGACACCCATGGTTGGGACCATGATTGTGGATATGATGGGGTCAACCTTGAACATAGCTTGGCAATTGCTAGTCAGTTTCCTGCAACAGTTACTGTTCAAGTCACGAAGGATAAAAAAGAGTTCAACCTTCATTTGGATTCTTCCATTTCTGCCAAGCATGGGGAGAATGGATCAACTATGGCTGGCTTTGACATCCAAAATGTTGGAAAGCAACTTGCTTACATCGTCAGAGGGGAGACCAAATTCAAAAATTTCAAAAGGAATAAGACAGCTGCTGGAATATCTGTTACATTTTTAGGTGAAAACGTGGCTACTGGCTTGAAACTTGAGGATCAGATTGCCCTTGGAAAACGCTTAATGCTGGTGGGTAGCACTGGGACTGTCCGATCTCGGGGTGATTCTGCATATGGAGCCAATTTGGAAGTAAGGCTGAGGGAAGCAGATTTTCCAATTGGCCAGGATCAATCCTCATTGGGCTTGTCTTTAGTGAAGTGGAAAGGGGACTTGGCCCTGGGGGCCAACCTTCAGTCCCAGTTCTCCATTGGGCGAAGTTCGAAGATAGCTGTCCGGGCAGGATTGAACAACAAACTCAGCGGGCAAATTACAGTTCGAACTAGCACCTCAGATCAACTTCAGATTGCACTTCTAGGGATTGTTCCAATTGCCATGACAATTTATAAAAGCATCCGACCAGGGGCAAGTGAGAATTACTCGATGTACTAGGTCCACTCTAAATTTTTGTTGGGTTATTGAGATTACAGTGAAAGGGCATCATAAATTAGATAAGCGTATTTTAGTTGTAGTTGCATTTTCTTGAATAATACTTCTTTTATTCGGTCTGGAACGCATTGCTATATGGAGGTCCAAGTTATTTTGCATTAGGGAATGTATTGAATACTAGCCGATGGATTCCACGAGGAAATCTGAATAAATTCATTGCTATTTAGCTGTTTTTCTTGATTAACTATGGTGGTGACTGCATGTTGTCACCTAGCAAATGTGTCTTCTTGATTTTGAATTCCTTGTAATTTCGCTAGGAAATTGTTTACGGACTATTGAATGTTTTTTCGAATTACTTTTACTTCAAGATTTAACAGTGTCTTGGTTGGCTCTTGGATTCTGCCATTCATGGGATGTTTTCTTCTTATTCCGGCAACTTACAATAGGAAATTCACATTTGACATTTATGAAAGCTGTCTAACGCTCAGTAACTGCTTGCCTCCGGTGGTGCGTATTGATGATGTTCCCGATTGCTTGTGCTTGGGAAGAGAGAGAGAGAGAGAGAGAGAGCAGAGGTGTGGGCCGCCCTGACATTTTTCTCGCGAATACAAATATTAACATAAAAATGAAATTTTAGATAGAAAAATTAACCTAGGAAAAGAATAGGAAGGGTAGTCTAATTGGCCTAAATTAGAATGAGTTTGCCTTAGAGGATGAATAGGGTAAAGTCGTAAATTACCAGTGTGGGTAGTTCAAGTGAACACCCCACTCTTCTATTTGGGGGTGAACGAGTCCTGACATTTTGATGGAGTTCTATCCCCGTTACCCCCAACAGTAGGCTATCTAAATGTAGAATTAAGAAGCTTTGGGTTGCCCTGAATAAAACACAATACTGATTCAATAAAAATAACAGTTCCAACAAACTAGTAAGCATCCTTCTTCGCAAGCTCTCTTCTCAATTTTCCTTTTTCTTGCTGTGGACAAAACCATACTACCAAAATTAAACCATAGAACATGAAATACACTAAAAATAAGGTTAGGCTGCCTGCCGCACCCAAAACCGAAATTCTGTCACTGTGCCACAACCGTTTCGGTTTCTCCGTTTGTCGAAACAGTTGATCCTTCGCCGAATACTTTAGCAATCCTCTCAATCGGTATCAACGGCAGATACGCTGCCACCGTGTACCCACACTCTTGTGTATAACGAACTGCCTGATTGTATTTGTCCAACCAGCATGCAGCCGTGGGCACCGCAATCTGAGCCAATTTCGGGAAGATCGGAAGCCGATTCAGCAACCGCCAAACCGAAACCGCATACTGCTCGGCAGCCGATTCGTACCTCCAGTACAGCTCCTTGGCCGTCGGCTCGTATTTGTTATACGCAGTGTTTGTAATGTTTTTCGCAGCGTCAACCACGCCGGCTCGCTGGACTTCCAAAGCCACGGCTCGTGCCTGACTCAACGCCTGTTTCACTAGGGATGGCACGTGCCTGTCCAACTCCATCAAAGATTCCTCCACCTGAAACGACCAAATATTTACTTTTCACCCAAAAACAAAAAAGAAGCAAAAATAATCGTTATCATAAGCTCAGTGTACCTTGCGATCGACGAACTTGAGGAGTTCAAAAGGGACGTCGTGGAACTTGTCGAAAACGGGACCGATAACTGTTTTGACGGTATCCTCGACAGTTTGGACGCCCGGTTTGAGTGGACCGGAGCTTTCTTTGGCATATTCATAGATAGTTGAAAGGCACACTATAATGTAGATCGCCGCTACTTGGACGAAATCCAGATACTTGAGCGTATTCTCATTTTCTTGAATGCTCTGCTAAAAATCAGCATTCTTCGCTATGTAAATGTAGATAAATAACAGGAAATGAAAATGCATTGAATTTTATTTACAGATAATTATTTTGAACTTCGTTGACTTCCTATGACGAACGTACGTACCGTTTCCGTTAGCTGTTTGGCATCTGAATCCGACATTTTTACGAAATCTCTTTCGATCTTCCTGTGAAAACCCCAACGCCGAGGAGACACTTTGAATATAACGAAGAGGACGGGGAAGAGCGTTGAAACGGCTCCCCTTTTATAGGGATCACGGTCTCGAGCGACGACGGCTAGCGTCATGATTCTGTCCACGTGGCTGGTAATGGGACGGTATGATGAGGTCAAACGAGTCAACTTTTATAAGTTCGAGGTTTTGCGATTAGAACAACAAAAGCGTGAGAGCAACACGTGTCGTACGACTGAAAAGTGCGGGTGATGAGCGAGGTAATGGTGAAGAAAGGAGGTTACACGTGTGCCAATCAACTTGCACTGCTGTAGGTACGTGTCGAGATGGGGGGTAGATGTATGTTTTGTGCATGGCACGGATGGCTATGCACCTCCTTGGCACAAGAAACAAGATGGTTGCCAGGTCATTATCTCCGGATTCTCATGTCCTTGCGAACAATTTTGCATGCACCGAGGAACAAATCCACTCGAGCAAGCTCCCGTCAAGTACTTTTAAGGAGCTCGTCCAGCGTCGTACATTTAGTGCGTTTAATACCTGTTTGTACACGTTTAACACCTCCTGATTGCTTATCTGTCTGTGTTCCGAATTGATTGTCGTTTTAATAATTGATAATATTTATTCAACCACACTCTCAGATGATCATTGCTCGTTAAAATCCCCATTATCTATCACCGACGATATCAGTCTCAAAATTTTGCAATTTTATTTTCAATTGTGATAATTTTATTTAATTTAAAAAATAAAAATATATTTAATAATTCACTAATTTTTATGTTAATATTTTATATTTAATGCTTTCATTGTACCATAACTTCAATAACAAATGGAACCTTAATCTCCGACAATTTTTGTTGGTTATTGGCCTCTTTCTCACTAAAAACTTGTATGTGATGCCAACAATGCCCAAAAAATTTTACTGTAAAGACGCTACTCAACATGGCAAAGCTTTCTCAGGGTTATGGAGGTTCTCCTTTTCTGACTTAGCTCCTTCCCTTCCCACGTCTGAAACCCTGGCTTGCGGTTTATCTCGTGCTTCCAACCGTAGCGAGCTTCTCCTGACATTAAAACTAATGATCCTGGGGTCAAGTAGACTGGAACCTTTGCTGCAGGAGAATCACATGTTCCTCTCTCTACAGTTGCAAAAGCTTCTTTGACTTGGGTGAAATGCATCACACATGAAGATTCTAGGGAGACGATGGCAATTCCATCTTCAAATCGCATTAGATCAACATGCGCACAGATGCCCTATGAATAGAAGAATCTCAGCATCAAAAATCCATACATACAGAGGATTCACGCAGGTAACAAAAAAAAGGCAGCAAATAGATAAAAAAACAAAAAACAATAAGTCTTGATTTAAAGAATCAAAACATGCCGAAAATGCAGCAAATGTACCAAAGAAAAGAGCAATTTGATGACATTATTACCTTAGGAAAGATTGCTCATGGCATTAATTATGGTGTATTCACAATCTGAAAAGGTTTTTGGACATGATGTCTTCATTCACAAAATTAATTTGCAACCTGGAAAAAATTATCTAAACAGTTTACCTGGACTCAGAACAAGATGACCAACTCAGAAAGTCATATCGCACCTCACCTGGTTGGTAAATATTTACAATTAGTTGATCAAATAGTGGGTCTCTCCATAACAAATCTGACGGCAGAAGACAGACTTCCCAGTTTGCATTGTTGGTAGCCAAGTCATGATCACCAAGAAGAACTGCTTCACGAATAGAATCAGAAAGTTTAGTTGCCCACGTGGGAAGATCTCCAAACCTCATGGCCTGAAAACAACATAAAAATTTATTTTTACCAGACAGATCTCATGAAACGACGTCATAACAACATATACATTTTATAAATGTTCTTCAAAATGACGCTCCTCTGTTGGATAATGGTTCAGCTTCCAAATAATTGACACCAGAAACCATATTTTGAAATTGAAAGCAGGTCAAATCAACCACAGAAAACGGTCAATTGCAGTACTACATGAACCAACCGAACTGGTACAATGCAATTGAACCCAAAAGAAAGTTAGATTCATTTCACTGATGATAAACCTAAAAGGCAAAACAATAATGTTTTAAATCCATAAGAAAAGCTAAAAGTCAGCATCAAGAATAACTCCTGAGACTGAAACCTCCAAAAAAAGAACATTGGATATGAATGAAACAACTGACAAAACAATAAACAGCTTTAGAGAAAAAACCACACCCGCTGACTTCAGCCACAGTTATATCCGCAACTAGATCCTTCAACTTGAACTTCTGGACTATGAATGAACAACTTCGTAACAAAATAATTTCATACGCTTAACAATATCCTTTGACAAAATGTTAAGTTCCACCAGGAGTTGCTGGAAAACAAAATTATGATACTCCAAAGACTAATTGAACTACAACGGTTCATGATATTCTGCAGACCATGGAGAGTCCTATATCATGGCCAACTGATAATACATGCATATTACAATAAAGATGCATTTTTAGAAATATAAAACAAACAAACGGAGAGTTCTTCCACTTTATAAACAGAAATAGCCTACAACACCTGATGTTGCAGCCATCTCTCAGGACAGCCTAATCATGAATGGTAAACTTACCAACCATGAGTAGAAGAATGCTGGAGTTTGGCAACACCACCATTTAGTAGGCACTAAATAATGGCAGGTCCACCTAACTATGCTATGAAAAATTGAAAACAAATCTTATAGCAGTTTCAGAGCAATAAGGCATCTGTAGAAACTCTACAACTTCTCCTCCAACCCTATTGGCAGCAGAATCGTATCCAGAGGTTCAATTAGGGGTACCTTCTCTTATCAAGTTAAGTAACCAAACATCTTCAATCTGAATGGAATTGCTGAACATCAAGAAAGGCATTGCTCCTAGTAGTATTGTAGCATCTTAGTTACAGTCCATATTAGCTCATTCTTGTTAGCAAACGTTTAAAGAGAGAAATATCAGAAAAATACAATCCTTTTCACAGAGCCTGTAACAGTAATCTAAAACATTATATACCCATAAAAGGCCAACCATCAAGGAAAAAGACCCGACACAGACTTGTTTCTCTCAAATCTCATCCTGGGTTTACCTCCTTGTTCTCCTTTCCTATCAGCTAATTGTTTCCCAATACACTCCATAACTAAATTATTAATTTAGGAATGTCAACAAACACCCATTTTCACCAATCTAGCACTATGATTTCATTCATAACAACTAACCAGTCACTAAACTACGGATTTCCAGGATCTCTTGGTCTCTATTAACAAACATACTAAACTAGTCGGTTGAATCAGCTGATTTAATGATAACAAATTGTACTGCAGCCTTACATTTTCAAAAATTAATAAGTTTTATGGTTTATAAATGATAAATCTGAAAGCAATAAAATAACAGAAATGCTGGTCTATGTACACACCTGATTGTGAGACGCATCAGTGAACCATCCTTCTGCAATCACAAATAACAAAAGTACAAAAAGCGTCGGATGAGCATGAACATGATCGAGACAAAAAGTATACGACTATGCACCAACGAGAGGGAGTATTCACATAATACCAGAGACATTGTAATGAAAGTAAACTACGATGCATGAAATAGGATTGGATTAAAATTTGGGGATAACGAAGAAGAGGAGGAGGCGGCGCACCATTTTGGATAGCAGAGAGCAAATAAGATTGTTGTTTAGGAGGGAGAAAATCCCTGCACAAACATAACCCTTTGATTTCCTTAATTCGTTGCCAGCTAAGATTTTGTCTGGCATTCGACTCGGCTCCATCTTCATACGGTGGATTTTCCTCCAATTGATGCTGTTGTTCTTGATGTTCTTCTCCACAATCTTCGGTGTCGGAGTCTGACGATTCTCCAAACACTTGTTTGAGAAGCGTCTCGTGATCTTTCATTTCTTCGAGGACAGAGGAGAACTTTCAAAATGATTTGCTTCTCTCTCTCTCTCTCCCGATGCCTTCAGACCATCCGACCGACTTCTTTTTATAGGTTCTCTTATTTAAAAAAAAAAGCTTTGAAAAAATAAATTAATAACGATGATGAACCCTCTGCCAATGATTGGCGTATTAATAACGATACAGGTATTCTTATTTTAATTAAATTTTAACAAATAATTTGATTAAAATTTAATAATTAAAATTATAAATTTTAATTAATTAATTTTTTATTCATACATTTTAAAATATAAAATAATTAATAAATTTATGAACATACAATCTGAACCCATAAAAACACCCATAAAAAAAAAAAGATAAAGCAAGAGGAGAAAATCCTAGTCCGTGTGCAAGAAGCCATCCCCATAACCATTTTCTTGATTTTCTAATAGATGCATCTTCACTTGATTTTTGAAAAAATCACAGCAGCTAAGCCTAAATGTTCTTCAATATTCTACAATTAAAACTTTTATTCTACTACAATTACAAATTAAAAAATCACACCACCTGTCCTAAATGTACCCTCAGTCTTTTACTAAAGACAGAAATCCCACAAATCTGAAGAATGTCCAGTCTATATATCACGTATAAAAGAAAAAGTGAAGATCGACCAATAATGCACAATAAAAAGTGACATTGTGCCGAGTATTGTCTTCAAACATGATGTTGAAAAAATAAAAAAAGGCACAATGACAAAAACCAAACTTGTCACACTAATCCATAATGTGGAACAAACAGGCCAAATCAATAAGCAATATAAAATTTGAAACATTGGTGAAGCCTCTTTACATACAATACAACAGACATGCGGTTCAGGGGTCATCTAATGTGAAAATGGCAGCAAGCAGTTATAACAGCTTCACCAAGTTACTCAACTAAGATTTTTATTTTCACATATGGATGCCCTTGCCAAGTAGAGCACCTCAATGTTTGAGGACTCTAAAAGTTAATAATTACAGAACCTCGTGTTAATTATCTCTGCACGTTCCACTCCAGGGAAAGATATTTGGAATGACAGTTTGTCTCAATTTTGAATTCCTTCCGACCAACATCTATATCAGGCAGTGTCCATAGTTTTCGCTTTAGGGTGAACTCGTCCTAAATTCTGCAGAAAACAGTTAATATTAAAACCACAATGAAACTATAGAGTGTTTTTTCCAAAACTCAATGGGATACTAAAATATCAATCGCGTAATGGTTATTACATGCTACAAAATCTAAAAGACATCTATTCCAGAAGCAACAAAGCTACCAAATATTAAACAAAGCTGGCATTGATGATTTTATATCTCATATGTGATAAGAAACCAAAGAAATACATGATATACGCCTTGATTGCACTAACTTCATGATTGATCTCAAAGGAATTGCTTAGTGCAGTCTAAATTCACTCTTCTGTCGGTCTGCAGATGATTTAGTATCTCTTGATCATCACAAATTCAAGCTGGTGCATCTGAGCAGCAGGACATTGGCCCAGGTGGTACGGGTTGGAAATATGTTATGTTCTAGTTTCAAATCTTAAACCAAGGGGGGACAAAAGGTCGTCCGTATAAGTGTGTATTTATAAGGTTATCCCTGAAACTTTCACAATGGCGGCAACCCATCCACTGAATCATAAAACCACTAGTGATTGCCCATACTCAAAACAGGGCATTTTAGCAATTCTCAGTAACTATTTTATTCCCATAACTCCCAACCAGAATATCCCATTAGCCCCAAAGGGCACTGATGAATCAAGTGTTCTTTCATGGTGATAAGTACACATGCATAAGCACAATCAACGGCTTCAGCAAACATCCAGGTCAACTGAGGAATTTAATAAGAGGATCCACACAAATCAGTTTCAAGACAACTTTGTTCAAAAGATTTGCAACCGTTACAACATTAGTTCTTTAATAAAAGAGTTTAAAATAGTTGAGATAATTCGCCTAGTGAAATGTGTGTAAAGATCATCTCAAAGATATTCCTAGAAAACCATATAACAGAAACTTGCGGGCACAAAATGGGTCATACCCACATATATTGCACTATATCATTTACAGAAGAGTCAAATCATCTAATGGCCCTAAATAACAGAAATCTCCACAGCTATGGTCAGTTACCATATAAAATGGACAATCGGTCCCACTTATGGACAATAATAAGCATTGATGATACCAGTTCATGAAGCAGTGATCTCAACATGTAGCCACCTTCACCACCTCTTCGTAATAAATCTATTCACTACAATGTGATCACAAAGAAATTTGCTTAGAAGCTACAAAGTTGACTGATTGCAAATTCATTTAACTTTGTTTTCCTTTAGGGAAGCATTACATTTTTACAAATCAAGCATTGATAATGAACAAAATATCAGTGTCTATGGATCTGACATATTACACAAATAGCAATTGCCAAAAAAAAAAAATGATGCATGCTATCTTTACCATAAATTAGCATAAAGGCCAGACCAAGAAGAGGATACCTTGACAGCTTTAAATGGCTGGTGACGTAATCCCAGGTCATCTTTAACCTCAAGCGGATTCCGCGTTTCATTCCTAACTCTCTTAACTCGTCTACTAGCCAATGACTTATGAGTGAAGCCATAAATCCGAAGTATCTGATTATCACCAAAATTAAAGGCCCTATCCATCTGCCTCAAGCACCTCTCAACCGGGTAATCCCCAAACTTGGCACAGGGCTTGCAACCCACAAAATGAGTAACTAGAGGCCACCTACGATCACCTAAACCCGGGTGATACTTCTCAATCATTTCCTCATACCTATCAACCAAAATCCCCCAATAACCATGCAGATAATATTCATTCTCCAGATAAACCTTACCACCCCACTTATCCCTCTCCGTTGCCAACAAGTAAACCATTGCAGACTGATCATCTGCTTCAAACACCGGTCTATCCTTTAACTCCTTAGTTAGTAACTTCCCAGCGTCATCCCTAATTGTCCCTTTCGGTCCCATTGGAGCCCATGCATCAAGAATATCCAACGACCACTGACAATTTCTCAACAGAAAACTCCCAGTATTCAATCCTATCCAATTCTTTTGATCATAAACCATCTCATTCCATCCGTGCATAACTAAATCGTAATCCTTGTACCTCTCCCACGGCACCTCAAATTCCATATCAGTAAAAATCGCATCACTATCCATCCACCACAATATCTCCATTTCTGGATGGGACAACATCAGTTTTCTTATCAAAGGAAGCTTCGCCCAGAACCCGGCCATTTCAGCATCAAGAAGCGCCATATTGTAAAATATCTCTATCCCGTGTACTCTACAATAATCAATCTTGTTTTTTATTGACTTCAATAAATAATGATCACCCACCGGATTCTCGCAAGCTTTTGGCGACGAGCCTGTCACGAGTAGGACACGTGGCTTGACATCATCTATAAAATTGGGGAAATTAGGGTTTTCTTCTAACCATTTTGCTCTTTGCTTGTCCCAATTTGAGATTTTCGGACCGAGAGAGTATCTCTGGTTTGCGTCCGGTTTTTCGTCCTCTCCTTCTTCCTCCATAAACGTGTTAACATTGAATGCATTGTAATTATAATTATCGTCGCGGTCGAAGGTGGCTGTGGAAGTATCAGAAGAAAACGACGTTGTTCGGCGGTCTTCTCCAAGGACTCTGTGCGGGTCCGCTCCGCGCTTTCTGTATGGAAAATACAAGCGGTTACGGATTTTGATTAAGTCCTGCTGCGGAGTGCCGAATTTACCAGCTCCGATGGTGCCGCGTAAGACGACGACGGTGAGCACGAGGCAGAAAAAAGTGACCTTGCATTGGCGCAAAGCTCGATGAACCTTTCTAGATCTTTCAGCTCTTAAACATTTCTCTATCATTTTCTTTCTTCAGGTTTGTTAGTATTTTTACTGAACTTGGAATGGCAACCTCGAATTTGACTCTATTCGGAATGAATGCAAGCGCGCGCTCCATTACTCAATCACCGCCATGGTTGCAAGTGAGAATAAGAATGTGAGATTGTTTTCCGACACTTTTCTCAGGTTGAATGCGTTGGGCCCCGCTCCAATTTATAAGGTTTAAAATCCAATGCTACAGTGTTTACAGTAATCATTCTCCATTCCCACTTGCCATCTGCCACGGCGACTTTGTCTTCAGATAAGTGAATGTAAAGTGGCGTATTTCGTACAATTAATATTATTATTATATTTCTGCGCATTAAACGGATCAAAAAAAATCAATTATCAGTTAGACAAAAAAATGAGTTTGCGATTAATTGGACCAGAGCTCTGTCTGAAAAAAAAAAAAACGAGTACGATTTAACGGTCATTATTAAATTATATTATAATAACAAAATTACAATTAAACATATTTATTTTTTAATTTATTATTATATTTTATATTTTTATTTTAAATTTTATACTTCCATTGATAAAAACGTATGTATCCTGTACAAGTCTTCAGAAATTATGCTGTTAAATTACCTTTTAGCACCCTCGCATGGCACATTTGGACAGTGGCTTCCAGTGAAATGTGTTGTGGTAAGAATTATTTATGTACACTGTCTTCGTTATAGCATTACAAATATTAAAAATGTATCCTAATTGCTCGTCAAGACTACAGAGAGCCAATTCAAGACATGATGGTTTCTTGCGGGGGTCACCTTCAGCCCATACAAGCCACGACGACAGACCACCCATCAGGAGAGTTGAAGCCATGCAAGCCGTGTGGAGCACCGTCAAAGGAGGGAATCCTAACGGTTTATCTTGCTTGACGTGAAAAAGTATATGTTCAAGAGAGCAACAGAGAAGGAGTGCAACTGCAATGGGTAATGATCTAAGGCTGCGTTTGGCCATCTTCATTTTCTTGTTCCGGTTGCTAGCTTCGTAGCAATCCTTGTCCACGGTGGCAGAGTCAGATCATGCTGATCATCCCTGACACGCTGCTTCAGGTTCTCGGTGGCCATGAGGTATGGATGTATTGCCTGTGTAAGCCAAACAGATGGTTTATTTTGGTGTTTCCATTTGATTCTTCAATTACCGAGGCTGAATAGGACTTGTGGAAGCTGGGTTCACCAACTTGTGGGCGTGCATCTTGCATTATTAGCCTCCGACGATAGCAACGGCCTTGGATAAGATTAGGGATGGTCATGTTATCCACAAATCCACTAATATCTGACATGACGAATTTGATATATATATATATATATATTACTAATATAGATCAAATTTATAAATAAAATTAAAATTTACGAGAAGAACAAAAATTTAGATCAAACTTTAAAAAATTAAAAATTTATAATAAATTTGAAATGAATATGAGTATTAATACACATACGTATATGTATGTATGTATGTATATATATATATATATATGTAAATGTTCTAATTGTTATTCGTGTATGTTCATTTTTTTATTTTTATAAAAATTTTAATTAAATTAATAAAATTTTTAATAATTAATTTTAAATTTTATAATAAAAATTAAAATTTATACGTATTCAAATGATAAAGACATTATAAATAAGATAAATTAATTATTTTTTATTACTTATAAAAATTAATTTTTATTAATTTATATAAATCATGTTGGATGAGCGCTATAAATAATTGACTAAAATGAAGATACGAACTTAGTAATTATTTTTTTTTTAGATTTATAAATTTATAAATTTTTATTTTTGATTCTTAATTTTTTATATATAAATTTGTAAAATAATTATGTATTTTTTGGATGATTATAATGAATTTTTATTTTATATTGAATGTAATTAATAATTGATGTGAGTAATATATTTTATTTTAAATTAATGTTAACAATTTGTAATTTTAACTAGATAACTTATAAGTTTAAGTTTAATATTCAATAACAATGTAAGTATAGTTAAAAATATATTAAAAAATTAAGAACCTATGAATATTTTTATTAGTTTAATAATAAAATATTAAATTAATTTGGTGGGAATTTTGTATTGAATTTTTTAACAGATACATATGAGGTTTAGAGGTATTCATTCCTATTATCGTCCATCACCATTCCTAAATTGGATTTAGACTACAAAGAAGAGAAAATTTTTGATTATACACGATCTAATTAGACTATGCATTGAGATTTTTGTTTTAAAATTTTGTAAGTATGTTTAATAAAGTGTAAAGTAATAATGCAATTACATGCGTGTAGTTGTAAGATTAGAATTTTTGTCTAATATTTTTTTTAAATTTTAAAAAAATAATAACACATGGTACAGTTAATAATAAATAGTTTTAATTATATTTTAATAAAATTTATAAATTAAATTTTATATTTTATAATATGAATTAAAAAATTTAAGATATAATTTAAATAATTTATTATTAATTGAATCATGTATTGATATATATAAAATTCAAAGAAAAAAAATAAAAAAAACTTAAACCGAGTTGCATCAGGAGGACAATTAAGCGAAAAAGAAGGGCAAATATTGCTTAATTTTCACTAAATTTTGCTTCTTGAACGTGGTGGAAAGAAGGCCGGGAAACAAAAGTTATAAGTTCGTGTATGGACTCCATTGGTTCTCACTTACAGTGTTGTTGGGCCTAAGCTGTTATTTGTCGACAGTTGAGCCTGAGCAAGCTCGCTAGTTTGTATTCGGCATCCTCATTGGCAACTCCCGTGACCCAACAATCGAATCTCGCTGGTTTCACCGATGCTCTCTTCCCAGGAGTCGGGAACTTTTTTCGCACGCATTTTTAGCACAATCTCTTACGAATCAAAAATAATAATAATAAAAAAAATGGCTCGTCGATCTGCGACTGCGGTCAAACACTATGCTTCATTGCTCAAGATTTTCAAAAATGCGAAAGTCGCCCTCGCTTTCGGTTTAATTTTCTTGTATGCTTTTCTTGTCGCTCTTATTATCAACTACGTCCCTTGTAAGATGTCCATCTCTTTCTTTCTTTTTTTTTTTTTTAAATATATATTTTTTTATTTCCCATTCGACATTCTGCGTTTAGTAAATAAATGCTCGTTGTAATGGTTTTGTTGTACTACCAAGATTGATCGGGACGCTTACATGTAACAGGTTTTACTACATCGTTTTATTTGTTGAGTATTTGCAAATTAATATTCGATAGAAGATAAAACTATGCCACTTTAATTCTTAGGCAATTGGAGGCTTACCCAGGTTTCCACTGTCATACAACTTTAATTTTCCAACTCTTTATGTCTCTGGAAATACTATCTTTGAATAGTATCTTTTAGTTATTTTCTTTGCTCCTTCACCCCTCCTGCAATTTTCTACCTTTCTTTAGGTTTTTATTTTTATTAACTGAACTTTGACATTAACTCATTGTTCTTAATGTATGTTTGAGCTTCCATGCTGGGCTCTTATCTTGCTTTGCCTTTCAAAAAGAGTTCATTCAATATTTGTGCTTCGTCTCTTTAATGACTGCTTTGCCATGACATTCCTCCATGCTGTGTTGGCCTTATTTCTTTACCAGCGGTGGCATTTGGGCTTGATTGTTTTCAGGCAATGTTCACTCCCATTTGCAAATATCATATATTAAATGAAACTAATTTAACTTTCCTTTTTTTTTGGGTCCCTACAAGAAAAAGGTAATTTAGTTTAATTTTATCAGTGTGGCGGTTTCAATAAAGATGAATATGCTCCTCCATGCTCCACCTCTATTACTACTGTTGTTTAAGGTACATTAACTTTGGGACAGGATTGACTATATTTATTGTACAGGGTCGCCTGTTATAATCACTCAACTAATGACACCTTGTTTTGGGAACTCTTCCGTTGTTGTCTTTGAGCATCAGTGGTGTGATATCAGCATTAGCTGGTGCAGCATTAGTTCAGGTACCTACTCTCTTTTTGGTTTTGGAGATTAATAATTTATGTAGGAATTATATTTTTCTTGACCATTTGGCTATTTTTAATTCTAACATTGCATATGGATATATACTTAAGATGGGAAGTTGGTTATCTGCAATTAAGGATTTCCTTTTCATATTGGTCAGGCGAGTTGGGCTGCTACTGCAACTTGATGCTGAGGCAGAGGGCATTGCGTGTTTAATATGATCATTCATTTCCATGTATTTGGTGAATGGCTCTGCAGATTCTTATAGGGTTGGCTTTTCTAATATCACATCCAATTGCTTATTTATCAAGGGCCTTCAATCTTGGACGTGTCTTCATCCACTTCTGGTACTTATCGCTTGGCTTTGGTCATTGTTATAAACCTTCGTATACATATTTGGTCATTCAGTATTCAAACTATAACAAATTCATGTTTTTTCTTTTTTGCTTTTTGGACGGTGATAAATGGGAAACTGGGTTTAGGTTTTATTGTATGATCCTATGTAGACAGAAATGTTTTCTTGAATATGCTTTTATGTATTGTTGTCTGATACAGACCATAAGAGTATAATCATTGTGGTTGTCAGGGTCATCTTTCCTCGAAGTCTGTTTCACTTTCACTGCACTCTGAATTATCATGTTTTCTTCACTTATGCTACCTCATGTAGTATTAGCAGATATATTTCAGCTTACAGAACCGTAAATTTGAATGCTGAAATTAAATTGATTTAAAATTTTTTAAAATCTGGGTAAAAAGCTGGTTATGCTTGTCTGCTGGATAGTATTACAGTAAACATTAATGCCATTTGGAAATTCTACACGTTTTGTAAATAAGATTAAAAAAAAATGAGACAACTGTGCTTTAAACTAGTGATTTGCAGAAGCTGTGGGGTACCAATTGATTGTGGATTGTTCAACTGATCTATTTTCTGTAGTCTTGTTTAAGAGATAAAGATCAACAATGTTACCATAACTTTTCACTGATTTTATCATCATTATTTTGAGCTGGATTATGGGAACGATATTGTATGTACAGTTTTTGTTGTTTTGGTATTCATAACATTGGGAACGTCAATTTATTTGCATGTGCCCTGATAACTCTCAAATCTTTTATTTTAGGTCTGTTAACTTCAAGTTTGTTCCTGAACCAATTTTCATATCGAAGGAATTTGCTATCTCCTTGCTGATCACTCATCTTGTGTTAAGTACAGCTTTTGCTCATTATAGGTGGTGCAAGTAAGTAAAATTTCTTTTGTCCTCTACATGTGATAAATGGAAGTTTCATTGTGCACAAGAAGAAATGTACCAGTAGTTACAATTTTTTCTACAAGAAATTACTCAGAGGAAATAAAAAGCTTCAGAAATAATTTTCATCTATTCTACAAGTACATTCATGTGACTGAGCTCATACAGAATCTGCATGGTCGGCTGCGTGAAGCATAGGTTCTTGTCTGGTAATTACCAGTAGGGGACCTTTTCTGATTATATTATCCACACTGTAGGCATTCCCTTTTTTCCCTTTTTTCCATTGATTTCACATTTGGTAGAGACCAAGGATTAGATATGATGTATTTAGGTTTGTATGTAAATTCTTGAATCTGTAGTGGTGTTCTCCATATCTGACTTCAAGGGGCTGCCGCAGCCTAACTCCCTGGTGTCTGAATCTTTCACTCTGATATTGTTGTATTTTTGAAGTAAATTACAACTAGTATCTTTCCAATAAACTGTGGGGTATTATCCATTTGTGAGAGTGCTTTCAGATGCATGATTTACTCTATGTCAGTAACCTTATGTCTGGTTGTGTGCAGGCATGAAGGAGGACTACTTAATTTTTTGCACTCTAGATATGCCACTTTGAAGCTGGGATTTGCTCTTTCGAGTACAAGCAGTTCATCATCCAAAATCCTGAGAAAAGAAAGTATTGATAACCTCAAATTGAAATTAATTAGAATACTTGTAGATCTTTTCTTTGATTCATTTGTTTTTTCCCCACGTCACTTGGGTACAAATATGCGGATGTCATTTCAGATATAATAACAACTATGTTCGCTGGGAACTTTATTGGCATTGTGTGTGCTCGCTCATTGCATTATCAGTTCTACTCATGGTATGTATGTTGGCAAAATACCTTAGTATATAATAGGTTCGGTAGCATAACTGCATTGTTCATAGGCTCAAAAGTTGTTTTTTTTTTATTTCTTTCCACTTCGGCAGGACGGGTTGTATTCTCAATTTGAAGAAGAAAATTTCATGGTTTAGACTGAATGCAAATCTATGTTGACATGAAATAAATTCATGACATGCATATTACTCTATTATCGTCTCATTTTTAGCCTTATTTTTTCCTTGAGTATTCTTTAGTAGAATTTATCAAGTTTGTGTCCCAATGATGTTTATATATAGCCATTGAGAGTTTAAAATCTCTCTTTTTAACTGGAATCGGATGTCTTGTTGTTGTGTAGGTACTTCTATGGCTTACCCTATCTATTGTGGAGAACATCTTTTCCTACATTGCTTCGGTAACTCACTCACTTTCCGCAATCATTAATATGGAATCACTATTTCTGCCTCTTCAGTTAACCAGGCCATTTTCGTGTTGCATTGTGCAGATTGATTTTGTATATAGGGGTGGAGTTTTGCTGGAATGTCTACCCTTAAAACATTTATTCATCTCTTCTCCTTCTGTGTCTCCACTCAACTATACTGTGGGGATTATGGTTTGCTCCGCCGGAATATCCTTACATTGACGACAAGTCTTCCACTATAAAGAACAAATGAAAGGCAAGAGCTTCATCATGGGATTTTTCTGCTCAACTCATTACACAAAAATAGAAGATATTTATTCATGGATATCGAACAGGCTGAAATTCTCCAGCTTTGCACCGTCTCACTTGTTTTTGACACATTAATTTCCTTCTTATGTAATCACTGGAGAAGTTATTATGAGGTTAAACTCTTTGCATTGGAAGTGGCAAGCTCTCCTGTTTCTGATTTCAACGTTAAAATTCTGAAATTTAAACGAGTCTCGAGTATATATGGTCCAGGATCTAAATATAAGTTGACGAAAGTACCCTTCTTAATGCCATTACGATAATTGTCATTAGGATCTAAATTATGAAGTTTCAGATTTAATTTCACTTAATTTTTAAGTTTAATGATGAGCGTTAGAATAATAACAGCGGGAGGATGAAATTACACGTTTCAATATGCTTTATGAGGTGCAATGGGTATAGTGGTAACTGCACCTGGGTAGGAAACTTTTCTGGCACTCACATATTAAGTGCAGGCGATCACTTCCCACGCACGCCCGCGGCCTTCGGTATTCGAACGCGTCGCATTTAATCAGAAAGTACGGCTAAGACAGGCAGAGTAGAGATCTACTAGCCAACCAACTATGGTAAACCTCGTTCCTGCCAATTGCACTCCTGTACTAATCGCTTAAGATTGTTGTTTTCTTCATTCGTGGTTAGATCCTCCTTGCTTGTGATTAGGGTAATTCGTATTGTGTAGTTAGGGTTTGAAAAATTATGATTTTAAAATGCTCTTATTTGAATGCTTTAGATCCGTGTCACTGTACAATTAGTGATATTTTCAGAACATAAGCGCATACAACTGCAATCATAAATTTTAAAAGTTCACATTTGATTATATATATATATATATATATGTATATATATCTTTGTTCCAGTTTGCCCCTTTAGATTTGAAGAGGCAGTAATGACTATCTTGATCGTGTAAGTATGTTTTCTATGATATGGTCCAACTGGCTATTCTTTTGGCAGGACGGGCATGATTCAGAAGATACAAAGCAAAGTACAGCTGATATGACGGTTTTTGTGAGTTCTTTTATATTTTCGGGATATAAGTGATATGTTAATCGTCCTAATCTGTAACAAATTTAATCAGATACAGCCTTAAGATTACAAAATCTTTTTGCCGAATACACTGCAATGGTTCACTTATGACGCTATACTAATGATCTCATTTATCTGCTATATGGTTGGGCTAATTCCAGGATCCAGGAGTCCTGTGATTGTTTATGTGGTTTACTTGGTTGGGCCTTATTGACTTGTTTGTTTTACAATTTTGCAGGTGCACAATCTTCTTCAGCAGATGCAATCCAGGTTTCAGACAATGTCTGATTCCATTGTTACTAAGAATATCCTTTTCCCACGTATTGAGGACCATGATAATGGCTTCTCTAGGATTGTAGAATTAAATGAAGAAACTAAACCTTTTTACATGATTGAAATTAGTTGGTTCTTCTAAATTATTTATATGGTGCAATTGATGTCTATTATTGTTAGCCTTAGCTTTTGCATTTTTATTGCTTATGTGTCTTGTAAAAATTGAGGAATGTGTTAACGTTAAAGCGAATGAATAAGGTTGTCTAAACAAACAATTGTTACGCTTAAGGTCTAGATGGGATATCCTTGGGCTACTCTGGTAGGAAACTCTGATAGGATAAATATGAAATTTGCCTCTGTTTTGATCTTGGCTGCTGTGAAATAGATCATTATGTTCAAGGAAGCTTGAAAGCATGTTATGTTTACCATGCTTCTGTGTCTGAAAGAAATTTATTTGCTTCATTTTAGCTGTATCATGTTAACTGCGTGAGATTTCTTACTTCCTTTAACTTCATTGTACTCGATGAGATGGGAAACCGCATAAATGACTTGGAGCAGAGTATCAATGATCTAAGAGCTGAGATGGGAGTGGAGGGTTCTCCATCTCCATTGCCCCCATCAAATACAAAGCCTGGTGAAGGGAAGCAGGATGAAGATTCGGCATAGAATTAGTTAAAGGATGTGCTTTTGCAGTGGAAGATGGCTTTAATTTTTTTTTTTTACTGGCTTTTTGTATGTGATTCTGAGAGATCATACTGATACTTCGAGCTGTAAGTCGTCCTGTGGTTTACCTATTTTTGATGTTTTCTGCTTTCCTGTGCATGATGTGCGAATGAGAGCAGCTACGTGGTTTGTATTTGCCATTAATTTCTTTCTTGTTCACAGATATGATGGTTTTCATCAATTTACCAACTATTCTTCGTACAGAATTAGCTGATGGCTGCATTCAATGATTAGATGAACTAGCTAACTTTAATGTGTTTAATAATTGCTCGGTACTTTAGTGCGTTTCAGAGGGCAGTTTTATCAGAATCAGAAAAAAAGGTTGGAACATGGTTACCCGATTCGTTTCCCTGCTGAGTTTTAGATTTAGCTTAGATATGATGATCCACAAACGCCTTCAAAAAAATACGTATTCCTTAGATCTGTGATATCTAGGGGTCAGCTTTCTCTCCCTCGACCCTTGGATGTGTTGTGCCTTTCATGAAGTACTCATTAAGTTAAATGCAAGATGACATTTTTCGTCTCCTAACCATACGATTTCATACCCTTCCCTTGCATACCCTAAGAATTCGTCTAGTTTGGCACCTATCCGAGTACCTGTTTTATCATCCATTGTCAAAGAACAGAACGAAACGCTTGCTTGGACAGGAAATTATTGGATAATTCTACAAATCAAAATCAATCATAGGAAGAAAATGCCAGCAGCAAATAAAATTAAAGAAAATTACAAAGAAAAATCAGAAGTGGCAGTCATATCCAATACAGATATAAAAGAGTAGGTGAATGCGGATTCACCCCTCGACAAGCAGGAGTCTGAATGTCTGATCATGCGTGGTCAAATCCAGTTGCTTATTTATCTTACAAATGAAAAGGAAATGAAGTGAGGGGCAAATAAACGGAAGATCAAACTTAGCTACGGCATCGAGTAATTGCTGTGCAGCCACGGCTGTAGGGGTTTGCCTCAGCACCCGGTTGGCAGTTGTAGTAGGACGCACCCCTTCGAGAGCATGGAACGGAGTTCCGCTGCAGCGCTGCGTAGCTTATGAACTGTGAGGTGGCCAATATCCGGCGGTTGATATCAGTGTCCATTTCAAATTCATCTTCAGCCATGCACTCAGCCATGGAGCCTTGACATTGGGCTTTGTTCGGAACCCAGGTCAACCCCTCCTCTCCAGTCGCGTCGACGACAGTCACAGACGACGAAGACATCGCCAGAGCTGCCAGAATAAGGTAAACGATCAGGAGAAAACTAAAAGCTCTAGCCATTTCGTTGCTGGTAATGGTATCGTTTTGTTTTGGCCCTTTTCTATATTTGCTGGTATGCATGTAATAGGATGGATGCTTGAGACAAGGATAAAGCGGGCTGGCAATTTGGTTTAAATTAATGTAGTGTAAACACAATGACATTGTTTTT
Organism: Swietenia macrophylla; assembly: GCA_032401905.1. NCBI lineage: Eukaryota > Viridiplantae > Streptophyta > Magnoliopsida > Sapindales > Meliaceae > Swietenia > Swietenia macrophylla. The sequence continues at coordinate 3,589,105 of CP135579.1, read as the reverse complement.
GTTTATATTTACAAAATATGCCATGTCATTTCAGTAGACAATTGATATGCATGAATAGTGACTTGCAGGGTAATTCTGTAATTAAACTTATGAGGAATGGTTTATTTATGAGAAGAGGGAAGAGATGGGTAGTTGACTAACTGAAGTGGCCGAAGGATTGGTGCTTAATCTAATTCCAATTTCTAATTTCCAAGTCATACCCAACAACCTTCAACAGTATAGTTGTCCCAATTGAGATTAAACATAATAATTAGGAAATAATCATAAAAGCAAAACCTAACCCAAGTATTAAAACAAAGTAAAACAATAATTACATAAGGTAAATGGGGGTGATTTCTTGATAAAGCTGATAAATTCAAAGATTTATACCAGTTCAAAGGATTTCTGATTGCTGTAAAGAAAGTTGGACACAGTCTTGAATATTAGTCATTTGACATCTTATAAAACCTACTATGAAAGTGATGTATGGATGCACAACACAGATGATGATACTGTTTTTCTTACTTCATATTCAAAGCCAATGTAATGAATTCTTTGTTTTCTTGTGCCTGTGGTTTTTACTTCTGTCATCCTTGTATATATTATGTAAGCTGATATCATCCGAGTAACATGATACTAGAAATAGAATGAGAGGATATGCAATGCATTACATACTCAATCGAAAGTAGTGCATATTCTTTGTTCTACAGGTCTTTGGGTGTGGCCATGTGAAGATGACTCTTCCAGCAGAGGAATTTGAGTTAAATACCCAAAATGACATGCTCTTCTAAGAACTGAACAATTGAATTAAAAAGATGAACTAGGGATTTTTTTTAAAATTTTTTACATCATCAATTAAAAGATTAAAAAAATAAATAAAAAATTTAATAAAAATAAAATTTTAATTTTTCATTATCTTTTATACGTATGTGTCGTTGAATTGAATGCTTAAAAATTAATAATACAAAAAATTAGAAAAAAATTCTTATCCTAAAAGAATATGACTTAGGGGTTGGAACATCCCGAGCCTTAAAGCCAATTAAACAAAACCAAGAATGCCAACCGTATAAAACTATATAACTACACCAACCCATAAATTTTTTTATAAAAGCATATTGACTAGTTAAGGCTTCATCTTATAAAGTTGTGGTTTAAAAGTCACAACACCTTAATACCAAATGAGACTTAAAACAAACATAGCCAAAGTAACTAGAGTATAGTTAAGAACGTGTCATTGCATCCCAAATGTCTTCATTCTTTTCCTTTTCTATTTAAAAATTTCACCCGGTGACATTTACAAAGCCAATATGATACATCTCAAAAGAATGAATGAAGAATCTTCAGGAGGGTAATTGGACTAAGAGGATTATCTATCCACTCAAAGAGATCAGTTCTTATACAAAGTAGAGAACCCATGAAGCATAAAGGGAGATGGTATTGAGATCATTCATAATAATAATTAAAGTCAAGGATATATGCATATGTGAAGAAAAATGGTGCTGCTTTTCGTTGCAAATTCTCTGGCAAGTGAAAGTTTCAGAGCAAAGAACTCTCATCTTTCTAGCTTGCTTAGCAATGCTTCCATTGGCGGCAGTTCTTGCACAATTTGTTGCCAATCGGGCATGCCCTGCAAACATATGGAGTTTGTTACTCTTCATAGCTCTATACAGAGAAATTTATATAACTGATCATATTGCTCTTAGAAATTCGAGCAAAGAATGTAAAGTTTGTTACAGTGCAAATTTTTCATCGATTAATGTCGCTTAATTACAAACTGTAAAATTATGAGCTGCTTTTTGTTTAGCATTTAAACCCTTTAAAATAATCTCTGTAGAGTACAAGAGTTGCTGGTTACTAACAAGTGACAACAGAAAGAATTGATGGTTTATATGACAACTTTCAACATATCCCAAATTCCCCCAACCATGCACTTGATAGCCAATTCTATATTAGTATATAAAGTCGCACAAATCCTCCATATCAAGTTACCTTTCCGGATCTCCGAACACGACCATCTAGACGCAGAATTATGTAGACATCCTCACCAGGGGTTACTCCTTCAGACTTCTGCTGATCTCTTATCCATCTAAATAAGAACAGACATTTTTTATTCAGAAGATATCAAAATTCAAATGAGGGTAAAAAGCTGCAGCATACATCCAAAAATCTGCCTTCATAAATGAAAATAAGAAAATTGATAAAACAATTCACGTCAATAAATAGAGATTGAGATTTAATAGAGATAGACCATATAACAAGTTTTGCTCACCAGATGGCTAAACAAACATGGAATAAAGCAAGAGAAGCATCTAACCTTTCCCATTCTGCAGGGGACACAACCTCTGCTCTAAATCGAATTTCAGCTTTCAACTTTGACTTTGCAGTTATCGATTGAGCACGTTTATCGAAATCTTCCTAGCATGGTACCATTGGATACAGTGTCAAGATGGGAAACTACTATACTTCTAAACACATGATGACAATCAAAAAACAATGGATACCAATAGCCTTCAAGGATAGTGCTTGCATGATAATTACTGATGGCAACCTCTATATCTTACCCCAATTGAAGGAAGAGCTACAGCTGCCTTCGGAGTAAGACCAAAGCCTTTTTTCTCCATTTGTGGTGCCCTACCTTCACCCCAAATGACAGGAACTAAAAGAACACCTCGTCTTAGGAGCTCAGTTCGGAACCTCTCTGCCTTCTGTATAGCTAAGGTAACAGTCTCTTTTTTCCCTGCCAAAATAACCTAACTCCAAGCATCAATTAGAATGGAAATATAGAGAAAGGCAATGATACATATATCAGGAGACTAAAAGGAAATACACCAATGATAAGTTGACATTGCCATATTTAGTTAGTCATAGCATGCACTTAGATTATCTTTAATAAGGAAAAGAAAACAACAGAATATAATAGGTAACGGTTATAGGCAAATATAGTCTGGTTGCTTCCGAGATATGTAAACATTCATTGAAAAGCTTTAAAATGCCAAAGGAATGAGATATATAGTTCTAAACGGTACAGATATTTTTATACAAAAATTCATTGACAAGAATTTAGAATTTCATCATTCTTAGAACATCTTAACATGTCCAAGAATCCATACAAGAACAGATATTCACACCCAATATCTGAAAATATGCAAATCATCTCATGCTAGTATTACATGAAGGATTATATTCCCTGCTCACAATTGATAATGAAGCAAGATTTGGCAAAGCTGGCAAATATGTTATTGGATCACACTTCAGTAACAACAATGCAAACATAAAATACAATGTCAAAATTTAAGACTCGTAATCATAAAAAAAGTGTTGCTACTAACCGGCCTAACAGTGTCACGTAACTGCACAAGTTCAACAATTCGATTCGTAGAGAGGCGCAGAGGCAACCTTGATAGAGTTTCATCTCGGGAAATTTGTGCAAGTTGTTCCTCCTCTTTCTTGTTGTCCCATAAAAATAATGCCACAAGAACAATGATACCTGCAGATTGCTGTTCAAAAGCTTAGTCATTTTAAAAAGCCAGTTATAAAGTCCTATTGTAAGTCAGTCCTACTCATCACAAGTTAAAAAAGACAACTTATCAAACATATCAAAGGTCATAGCTCAATCTCTTTCTTTACCTCCAATGTTGATGGCTACATTTTCAGTAGTTTCTAGAAGATCAGGAGCATCATCACCACCTTTAATTGCACGAAGGAGCCTGGGTACGGTAAACAATAACGAAATTCCTGCAGCAGCTGAGAGTGCCACAGAAAAGAATCTCCTGACACCACGAAATGGTGCCTGGACTTCACTGATGAGTTTGAGATCTCTGCGAAAACTGTAGCCTACATCTTCGCCACCCAGCCTGGCCTGCAAGCATAACATATTGTTTTGAGATAAACTGTTTAGTAGTTTCACAGTCAAATGAAAAGACTTAGATTCCATATATTCTGACAGTTTCATGTTCCAGGAGGTAAAAAGAATAAAATGAATGAGGTGGAAGTCGTATTTTAAAGCTTCCAGAACTTGTAAAGTAGAAATTAACATAAGACAGTCAACATGAGTGACTAACCTCTTCCTGCAATTCCTTGAACTCAGGCAAAGCTCTAAAGGAGGCCAAATCAGGATCATTTAGAATTGTGCCAAACTTTAGGTTGTACTCTCTCAAAGCAGTACGGAGACAATCAGCAGCTTTCTTTCCTTCCCCTCTTTGTCAAACAAAAAAGAAAATCAAAATTCCTCATCTAGGAAAGAAGTTATGGTATTGAAAACCCTACATCAACCCAAAAAAAAAAAAAAAGGCTGCTGGAAAAAGTTGGACTTCCTACCGGTATGCATGACAGCAAGCTTTGTTATACAGAGCAGCTTGGGCCTCTGTGGGGTTGGGATCTAAACTAAGTGCCGCTTCAAACTGGACTAAGGCATCTTTAACCTGGAAATTCCAAAGACGTGGTAATATGTTAACATAACTATTACCATAAAAATTGCAAAATCAATAAAGAAATGGCTTCAAAAGTTTTACATGCAGTGATGCAAAGACACGTTGTTGCTAACATTGCAATTACTTATGAACTTGAAGAACCATAACATTGTCTTGGCTGGTAATTCAACCATGAAATTGTTCCTATGATCTTCAATTTAATTTATAATGAATGGAAAATATGAGTTACCGAGTTACCCTCCATGTCACTGTAGTGGCTATTCTTTGCCAATATAAGATACAATTAGGTGCTTATATTTTAGTCATGCATATCATAAAAGCTACAAAGCTATCAATTACTTACAATGAGTACTTCTGAGAATTAAGAAAGGAATATGGAGTCAATTGGGAGAAAATTGGCATGTAGATACAATTTATTAGACCAATTACAAGCATGTAGATACAATTCATTAGACCAATTACAAAATAAGGCTCCACGTAAACAAGAAGGGTGAAAATAAACTTTTTTGCAAAATTAAACAGGAGCATAATTATCAGTCGCGAATGTCAGTATCTTGTACAACACATCAAAACTATGTACTCCTTGGATACAATTCACCATACTGTCATTGTGTAAAGGTAAATGATCTTCATATATTCTTTAAGTCAATCACACAGTACCAATAGTTGATTCATTTCTCTAACAATCATCTCATTCGCGGAAAATAAGATTCAATTCAGCTCCTAATTGCTAATCCGCATCCCATATTGCAGGACATAAATGAAATTCTGGATAAAGAATCACAAAAATCCAACATACCCACATCACAAAACCACGATTACAAGCCCAATGTTTGAATAACGAGAGCTACAACAATTCAAGTAGTAGAAAGTGAATATAAATACCCGTCCTTTGGAGAATAGGGAGAGACCCAAATTGACACAAGACTCCGCTGTCTCTGCATTGGTTTCAGGAGACTGAGAAGTAGAAGAAGAAGAGCAAAAGATGAAAGCAACATAAGCTTTCTTTTGAGAACTGAAATGGGTTGTTCTGTTGCAGTGCCATGGTTGCAGCTCAGCTCTGGTTGTTGTTGAATGGGAGAAGAAGAGCAGTTGCTGACCCAGCGCAGTCACAGCCATTCAAATTCCCACGTAATTCTTTTCCAGCAGATACAATCTATCCTGAACTGTTCCAAGCCATTTTGTTGAGATTTCCCCCTGAAACGGCGGCGTATATGATTCCCCAGGGTCAAGACCGTTTGTACAGTTATACTTGTTGCCACGTAGATCGATCAAAAGTCAAAGTTTTCTTCTTCGGTCAATGTAACGAAAGTCGTGAAACACTACAACTAAAATCTGTAATAGAAAGTCATAGGATACGGATCCCCGTATGATCACTTAATCTATAATATTAATTATTAAATTTTAATTTAATCACGTATCAAAATGCAATTAAAAAAAAATAAAACATCCCAGAAAGATCACATCATTTAAGAGAGGCGTTGAAGCCATTGAAGTTGTACGGATCGTATAATGTATGCATACGGCGACATCAGCCAACTCTTAGATGGCCCTCATCACATTTCCTTTGCCAAATCTCCTATCCAATGAGCCGCACATGCACGTTGATGATTATATAATAGAAAAAGTACAACGTCGTCAGGAGAAAAGGAACAAGTTAAAGGTGTCTTTAGCTGTACTACTACATTAATTCTCTTTTAAAATTCTTAAACTTCTGATAAAGATAATACGAGAATCAAGGGGGAAACAATATGGATAAGAAAGACGATATTGAAAAGGAATGGCTGCAAGTAAGAGAAGTTTAATTTGTTTTTCAGTATGGCAGGGAGAAAGTAGAATAGTTTAAGAGGGAACATATATTGGAAGACAGAATGATTTGAGCGGTTGATGATGGCAGACTATGTGCTCTATCTAGTCATGAAAGAACCAATAACTCAGTCCAGAAAGTGAACTTCCTGCTGCATTATCACTAATATTCCCAGTTGCGGATAAAAGGTTCTTTCGCACTACCACAATTGCTTAGCTAATAACTTCCATGTGATGAATAAGAAGAAAGAAACAATAAGAACAAGAGAGCGTCGGCAGCGGCAATAGTCCATTGTGTCTCTCACCAACTACAATAAAGTTATTGAATCATGGAAGAAAATATGGACGCGGCAGTACTATTCATCGATATATGCATGTGTTAAAGATGTCGACCGTTCATCGACACATGCATATGCTAAAGACGTCGAGTATACATGATATATACATGTGTTACATATGTCGAATATTCATCCGATATATGCATGTGTTAAAGATGTCGAATGTTATATATATATATATATATATATATATTGTTGATATGTAATTCTAGAACATATAATACTTCTATGCCGAAGTACTTATGACATGAAAGCTAACGCACAACCTAATCCCATGTCATTTACATACACGCAACATGGTACTTAATGCATATATAACTTTAACGAATGGGAAATAAGAATGGCCTTTGATACTGTAACTTTTGATTGTCGGTTATTCTAATTGATCTGAAGTACATCAGTAGCTATATATCGATGCATAATCCGAGAAGTAGAAGCAGATACTCACCAGTCTCGTCAATAAATTTTCCAGAATATTTGGTTTGTGGGGAATATGATTCATGAAGCTACTTCTGCGTATAGACATTAAATTCCGGTAATCCACATGATAAATTGGATATATAGTAAGATGGGGAGTGAAAATTAATGCTAATTTTAGTGATTGAAGTCACCATAAGCGATGTTCTTTAGGAGAACGATTGATTTTTTCACTTATATTTTACATTAATGATTATATCCCACAGCAACATTCATTTTCAAGCATTTCATAAATCATTTTGAGAGTACATTATGCGTACATACGTGGGTTCACTTTCTTCAAATAAAGCTAGGGAGGGGCCACATCGTGGACGGACTCGACACTAAATTGTTTCCAATCGGTAAGCAATGATGCAGAGAGGAAAACAAAAGCACGTTCTGAAGAACAGTGAACATTTCTTCTGCATATATAGAGTACTCGCTGGCCAAACCTATTCGACAGAGACATTGTTATTACTTGCTTCCTTCAACCTTCTGTTCATTCTTTCCATAACCATGGAGTATGGTAAGAAACTGGAATATAAGGGCCAGGAGGCATTGAAGGAGATTGAAAAGCTAACAGCAAAGGCCGATGAAATGCAAAACAATATTTTGAAAGAGATCTTAACACGAAACAAGGAAACTGAGTATTTGCGCAAGTATTTAAAAGGTAATTCAAATGATGTATCCGAGTTCAAGCGACGCGTCCCTGTTATTAGCTACAAGAATATTTATCCTTATATCCAGAGAATCGCTAAGGGCGAAGAATCCTCTCTTATTACCGGACACCGGATTACTGAAATGTTATGCAGGTAGCTCCTTTTTCCCTGGTTTATCTCTTTCAACAAGTTTTCTGCCCTAATTTTATATTTATACGCAAGTTGACTCAGTTATGTGTTTCTGTATTTGCAGTTCAGGGACTTCTGCTGGACAGCCTAAGTTAATGCCATCAATAGCTGAAGATCTTGACCGTCGCACCTTCATCTACAATCTAATCGTGCCAATTATGAACCAGTTATTTTATATCCTTAATTTCATCATCTTCTTCTTTTTCTTATTAATTACTTCCATGTATTTCCATTTTCATTTCTTTTAATTCACATCTACATATATAGTTCCATTATAAGTTATCTTCGGATACGGTGAGCTAAGAGCTCCTCTCCCTTGCACGTAAAACCCCAAAATTAGCTGGCGAAAATGTTAGCTATATCCTTCCTAATAACTAACAAAGCCAAAGTGTTGAACTGTTGATCCTCTTACTGAGCCACTGGGCATAAGGGATAAGATAAGATATGCTTAAAGCTTCAGTAATTTGTAATTTATTAGCAGGAAGAATCTATACAAAACACCAAACATATATACGCAAGTCAATCTGGTAAAGATCGAGGTTTACACAGTGGATTGATGCCCTTCTTGTACCTTTTGAGTGCAAAGTGCAAATGGCGTGTAACGCATAGAAAAGATTTTTGCTCTAGTCCTTTCATTTATCAGGAATCTTAACATTGAAACAACATTTCCATTGTTCATTTTATCATCATTATCTGTTCATAGTGCTTACTGAGGATTCGCAATCTTTTGAGTATCTTTAATTTAGATTATTACACACCAAGATGACTTTAGCTTCAATATGAGGCACGTCTTCTGATTCCATAATGCTTATGTTGACTTTACTTTCACGTCCAGGTATGTCCGTGGCCTAGATGAAGGCAAGGCCATGTACTTTTACTTTGTCAAGGCTGAAATGTCGACCCCTGGTGGCTTACCAGCCCGTACTGTGCTCACTAGCTACTACAAAAGCAAGCACTTCAAGTGCCGATCTCGCGACCCGTATAATGATTTGACTAGCCCGGACCAAGCCATCTTGTGCAATGATAGCAACCAAAGCATGTACTGCCAGTTGCTAGCTGGTCTAGTCCATCGACACCAAGTCCTGAGGCTAGGAGCCGTATTTGCATCTGCTCTTCTCCGAGTCATATCTTTTCTTGAACGTACATGGGTTCAATTATGTAATGATATCCGCTCGGGCCAGCTCGATCTTATGATCACAGATCCCGGTTGTCGTTCACACATGTTGACCATATTATCATCGCCAAACCCATGTTTGGCCGACCAGATCGAGGAAATTTGTAGCCGTCCATCATGGAGGGGAATCTTGTGCCAACTTTGGCCTAGGGCTAAGTACATTGAGGCCGTCGTCACGGGTTCAATGGCACAATATATACCAGCCCTTGAATATTACAGTGAGGGGAAATTGCCCTTGGTTTGCACCATGTATGCTTCCTCTGAGTGTTACTTTGGTGTCAATTTGAAACCCTTGAGCGACCCAGCAGACGTGTCATTTACCATCATGCCTAACATGGGTTATTTTGAATTTATTCCTTTGGGAGAGAATGGCACGCTTTCGATGGAAGTCTATGGAGAAGACGAGGAGGTGCCGAACAATAAGCTTGTCGACTTGGTGCATGTTAGACTCGGCCGTTACTATGAATTGGTGGTAACCACTTTTGCGGGTGAGATATGACCCTATTTCCATATTCTTAATTATGTATCCGTTTTTATTTTTAGAAAGCAAACCATATTAATTTTATTTGGTTAATCTCTTTGTAATTTAGGACTATATCGATATCGAATTGGCGACGTACTCCAAGTGACTGGATTTCACAATCGAGCCCCGCAATTCCGATTCATCTGCAGGAGGAATGTTGTTTTGAGCATAGACAATGACAAAACCAACGAAGAAGATTTGCACAAAGGCGTTACTACAGCCAAAAAGTTATTGGAACCACACGGTGCTTTACTAGTAGAATATACTAGCTATGCCGATACATCTACTGTGCCTGGCCACTATGTATTATACTGGGAGATTCAACCTGTAGAATCACCTGCAATCCCACTTGATCCAACATTACTTGAAGAGTGTTGCATTGCTGTGGAAGAAAAACTTGACTATGTGTACAGGCGATGCCGTTCATTCGATAAGTCTGTCGGACCGCTCGAGATACGTGCTGTAGAGCCTGGCACATTTGAGACATTGATGGACTTATTCATTAGCCAAGGAGGATCTATCAATCAGTATAAAACTCCACGGTGCATCAAGTCTAATACTGCTCTTAAGTTGCTTAATACTCATGTGAGGGCATCATTCTTCAGCCCTAGGGATCCATATTGGTTCCCTTAGATGTGTTGTATGTACACCTGGATTGAATTTTGCTTTTCTGTCTTACGTATTTATCCAATTCCCTCTTTGCTAACCGTACTTGGGTCTGCACTACAAGCTGGTGCGCCAGAGCGTGTGTCCCATGTCTCCGTTAATGAACTTTGTGTTATTTCCTCTCCTTGGAAAATTGATCCTTTTTATCTTTTGGAATTATAATGACTTGTCAACTGAAAGCATAATTAGATATTTCACTACGAAAGCACCACCTTCGCCATCATTCAGCTGGCATATCGACTATATGATTTGTGTACCCCATGCAATTTCTCTGGAGTAAATAATGCATGCCACTTACTTTTTAGGCAGTCCAATCAGCATTTGTAACCATTAACTGAACATTATCTTATCACCCTTGCGTAAGTTTTTGTTAGGAGAGGTCTTTTGAAGTGCCCCACCCCGTTTGAAATTTGTGTGGCATGCACATAGAACACACCCAACGCAACCCAAATCAAGCATCACAAACATAAAGTGGCCAGATTCACTCGACACAACATAATGTTCAAGGCGTGCCCCAACATGCGCATGCATTTTTCTACTTTGACACTTTCAACTCTAATGATGGATTGAGAAAAGAGTTGCCCAAGCTCGCATGGAAATTTATCCTGAAGATATAGGAGGCAATAAGATTAAAAGGAAGTGATTCCACTTCCACAGACCATAGGTATATATGTCAAGGTAGCTATGATGTCCTCGGCCAAAAAGAAGAATCGTTCAATAATTAGCTAATACTTTATCTTTGTGTTTGGATTTTATTCATGGTAGAACGAGAATATGGTAAATCACTAAACATGAATAGTTAAATAAATTACAAAAAGATGAAGAAGTGAGAGATCCAAAGGACACGGGAGCACAAATCTGATTAATTTTCTTGGTGTTTGAAAAGGCTTATAATCAAATTGTATGAAATGGTTGGATTCGATTTCCTTGATGTTCCATTCTCCTCCCTTCACTCCCCCCTCACCACAAGTAGTGCTATGCATTGTGACATCCACTTTCAACCTAGTAATAATAAGAAGAATTAGAGCAACTAATATTAAAGTGTATCATCAATATTAGTTATATTACTGCTCCTTTCCTTAGATCTAGTAATCAGATATTCAATAGTTGGGCAGTAAAGCATCCTCTGCAGTGGTTAACCAGTTTTGATTAGAATTCATTAAGTTAACAAAGCAAAAACATTATAAAGAGTAATAACAGTTTTGGTCAAACAGACAGTGCACCTACCTACCATCATCTTTATAGATCTTAAGCTCATATGCCTGTTCTCATTGGACCGTTTGCAACATATAGCTAAGTACCTATTGTAATTAAAAGTGCTATGCTTTAAAGACTCACTATTTAAACGATGAAAGTGAAAGTCAAATTGGAAATGATTATAACTAGAAAGTAAGGTAAAGGAAATTCATTTATCACTGGATTGTCATTGTCTTCTAATTTTGCACAAACATATTGATGAACAGATCGTTCCTCCATGGCCCGATTAAAGAATTTGGTTTACAAGATACTGAGAATTTAACTTATGCTCTAAACTAATACTAAGTGCAAGATCTGGTAATATATATATATATATATATATGTATATGTATATATATGTATGTATTCAGTATTGCCTCAACGAACAATCAAAGAGAGCTTGTTAGAAGTAAGAAAAAGAGAGAGACTTGATCCCATCAAAGAATAACAATCAAAATCCCCATTATACTAAACTATCTGCTGCTTTCTCTGTAGGTGTGCGAAGGCAAAACCCAACAAGTATGAGGTATTTAACCTATTCTAGCTCCTTTAGTTAGTCTTGAATGTGAACTGGGTTGAGATAATTTAAGCTTGGTCCAATTCTTAGAATTTCGTTCGATGCGGCAACTTCATATGTCAAACACCACTAATAAAATGCTTTTCAAGCCAAGTGATAATAGTATAAAATTTAAAGATTCATTACTCTCATTTACGAACGACACCCAACAAGTAATAATAAGGCTCATATTATCTCAGGACTTCTCAGACTCTCAGTCACAGCTGAGATACCTGCAGATTGTTCTAACCTACAGTTTTATTCTCAGCTCTTGAATCATACCACGGACAACTATTAGACAAGCAAAACTAATCTCTTAAGCTCTGGCAAGAAACTCTCTTGCAATCCTTCCGTTGCCACCATGCGGAAAGAATCCACCAGGGTGGTACTCACTGCCAGTACCATATACAGTTCTTAAAATCTCCAGTGGAGTTCGTGCATACGATAGAGAAGTAGCATCTGCAGACAGAATGTTACTTTCCGTCCTGTTTTCCGCCCCGAGTTCTAGTGGCACTGTCAAGCCTTCGTCTTTGACGCCGCACATGGCAAGCCGGTTTCTGAGCTCGGAGATGTAAATAGTGAATTCAGCCACCGTAATATTATAAGGTAACACCTTCTCATGGGCTCTCTCGTAGAGCAATGTTCGTAAAACTGCATCCTGTCCAGATTCAACTCCCAAGAGCCCGGCAACTAACTGTAAAAATTCAGAAAAAAAAATGTGTTATAAATGATAATTGGCATGGTAAACTTTCTTGAATGAAGTGAGATGCGCTAAAACAAAAGGAGACATTTTTAGCCCTTACTCGTCGAGAGGTGTAGTTGGCGAGATTTGGTATAGTGCCAACGTAACCTACAAGTCCAACATAAGGGATAACATACGATGCTAATAGATAGTTTATGCTATTCAAGTAAGGGTCAAAAGGAGGCTCCAATTCATAGCCAACTGCTTCGTTAAATATGGTGGCGAAATTTTGAGGGCTTAGGTCCAACAGTGGCCTTGGGAATCCACCGATTGTTGTTATAATCGCCCTGAAAATGAAATTAACATTACCTGGCCAGTAACAACAGCTTCATATGCTGGCTAGCATATTTAATGACTTATAAACATGAGGAAGTTTTAGATGGAAATGGTATTAGAATCTTCCAATCAATTAAGCAAAAAATTTTATTCATCGACAATAAATAATAAAAAAATTATAATTTTTTTTAATATATTAAATAAACGATAAAATTTATTTTTAATAATTTATATTTATTATTAATAAATAATTTTTTTACTTTATTAATTAAATAAAATCAATGATCTCAATGTATCAATTATTCTAATCTTTCATTTAAGACTTAAAAGACTTTTAAGACTTTTTGTAAATATGCATGATCATGTGAAAATAGAAGCGTGTAGAATAAAGAACCTGAGGTGACCGACTTCCTGATAACCAAATTCTTCTATGATTCGATTAGTGAGATCGTCAAGGTTAGCGTTTTTGGGCCCAATGGGAGAAGGACCACCCTTGGCCAGCCATGGAGCTATATAGTCAAGCCCTTTGCCAAGTGCACCATACAAGAAAAATTCCGCTTCTAAGAATTCCAAGTTCAGAGCAACTTGAATAAGATCCCTGTCATTAGCTTCAACAACTGGTCCGCAGTTATGAGGATAAGCACCGATGGCCTTGCCGAGATTCAATGTAAGAAGTAAGGCAAAGAGAAAAGACGGACTAGCCATTTTTTTTCTCCTCCAGTTATTCGGGAGCAAACCAGCTAACTGAGTCGGGCATGTGCATGAACGAGAAATGTCGTTTACAAGCGGATTTATTTATAGACTCCGAATTGATAATTCATGATCAGCATGGAGGGAGAGAGAGAGAGATTTACTCGCAAGCGTGCGAGTTTATGCTTGTTAGAAAACGTTGAGGTGACTATCTGGTTTTCCTAGCTTGGTAAAGTTCCTAAAATGTGAAATTTTGCCTAGTTCAGACTCTAGAACACCTAAGATCGATGAAAAGTATTTATGCCAAAAAACACCTTAAACTTAATAAATAAAAACATGTTAAGATTTATTATATTTTTTTATGGATAAAAAACGAATAAATTTTTAATTAATTAGTTTAAATTTATCACAAAAAAATTTTAATAATAAATTTAATCAATAAATAATAAAGTAATGAAAATAAATAAAACACAAAAATTTGTTATTTAAAGAAAATTTTATAAAAAACTTTTTTTGCAGGATAAAAATTTTTCAAACTAATAATAAGAATTATCAAAATATTTCACTAATAAAAAAATTTATAAATAATAATTTATTACAAGAATTTTTATAATTCAATTTTAACAAATTCTCATGAGTGATTCGTTTTGGGTCATCTTATTTTCAAACTTTCAAAATCTTTTTTATTGAATAAAATTTTTGAACGATACATTTGCTAGGTTTGAACTTCTAACTACTAACACTTTATATAATTTTAAAAATTTATCAGTTGGATTTAAGATAAATAAAATTTAAAAAATTTTCAAAAAATACTAATATAAATTTTGTTTATAAAAATATAATTTTTATTTTTTTCAAAAAAATAATGACGAATACTTTTAATATATCTAAAAAAAATTACTTTTACTCAAAAAAGTTTAAAAATCTTTGAAAACTCCTAAAAAAAACCATAAAAAAAATTCTAAAATGCGGCTTTGGTACTTGTATCCATGCTTAGATGCTAGTTAAGAGAAGTTCCCATGTAGCACGGCTGCTTGAACGGAGGTCGAGCGAACGTCAAACAGGATTAATATTTTGGGTTGTTAAAACGGTTGGCACTGTTCATGCACTGTTCACATTGCTCAATCAGCCATCAAACGGAGGCCGAATGCCAACCTCTTATGTTATCGATACTATTTAATTACTGTTTATCTCATGTTGTTTACTTAAATACTGTTTACATGCACTATTTTTTTTATATTTATAATACTATTTATTAAATTTAACTATTTTGATACGGAATCAAAATCGAACATGAAAAATAAACCTAACAAAGAGATGCAAGGAAGCTGCTTAATTGAACTATGTTTAGATTAGGCAAATTTGTAGTTGCCAACTGATGCAAGTAAATCTGAAAACAAAACTCAGGAGTCCTTGTCTAAGTTTTGCCAGAATTGTCAAAAATGAGCTGACAGTGCCAATCTATATTTAGTCCAAGGATTGCTACTATAACATTATAGCGTAAATAGAATGACTTCAGTCCTTGTTCAACAAATGCTCAACTAACTTTAGAATCCTGAATAAGGTTAGTTGGTACCAAAACCTAGCGAATTCTCAACTAACCATAACATGGTTACAGAGGGAAAGCAAAACTATGTGTATCTTTCTGCATCACTTTTAGTTGTAATCCCTATGCGCGGTCAGAAACAAGAAACAATAATAATAGTTGTAACATATGAAGTATATTAACAGTGATTTCTATTTGCTACCTTATCTGACAGATTCTAACAGGGTCGGAATTTGATTTTAAAATTAGTATTTAAAAACGCTGTAATTTCATATCCCGGCAATTCATAATGAACGGCAAAAAGAATGTTATCACATGCCACTAGCCGTGATATGATTTTAACCTGAAGAAATGTTTGGGTTCTCATGCAGGATGCGTTTCCTCATTTATTTGGAGAAAATCAACCTGAACTTTATTCATCGGCAAAGCAATCTCTCAAAATGGAACAAATATGGATATGGACAAAGCCAGATCAGAAACGACAGGGAAAACGAACATATGTTAACAGCTACGAATTCTCCATGTGGATGTGCTGAGCTCAAATTATGGAGTTTCAACGAAACTGGTTAACCACCCTATGATATGATATGATATTCGATATAGACAGCAGTACAATAAGTAGGTTATTTGAGAGTTGGGGTTAGTGTCCGATGGATGAGAATAAGTAGTATAGTTAGTGAACTTATGCTCTCAGTTGGAAGGGGTAAGTGTAACTGATGTGATCTGCTGGAACAAACTACTCACTTCCATTCCACGCATGATTACTGATTAGACAAAAGCAGTTAATTTGCAAGTATATGTCGAACTCGACAGACATTAACTTGGGTAGGATATGCCAGATGGATAAGCTCGGGAATGGACTTGTAATGTCTCAATGAAGTCGCTGAATGATACTCGAACATTGTCCCTGGTTCATCAACTGAATTTACGTGAACTTTATTAAGCGCTCAATTTACATATTTTGAACTTCTCTGTCATAGTTAGGACGGTCGTTACATGTAGAGAGGACAACGTCGATACTACCGTTCTGGCCCCCTTGCTCAAGCTCAACCAAGCTTAGCTAGCTTACCATAAACCCAACAAACAATTAGGCAAAAGCTTACTTGTGATCCCAAGTCAAGCAGAACAACAGGTGAACTATTCATTCATGTCAAGCAAGGCAACAGATGAATTGTTTGTTATTAATAAAGAGAATCTTCCATTTAAAAAGTCATTTCATTATTTCACGTGCTTCATTTTCTCTAAACTCAAAAACTCTTAAATCTGGTAAAACCAATATTTTGGTGAGTAAGCGTTGAGTGTGTGGCGGACAGTGGGCAGTAATTTTAGGATTTGTTTGGGTTGTATGTGTATGGATTTGTTAAACCCTTTTTACTCTGCCCAAAAAATCCTGTACTGTTGTCAAAAAACAAAGAGCTCGTGAATTGGGTTTCAAAGGGCATGCGTGGGGGGCTCGTGGCCCATAGTTCTAACTAGTCTGAATCGGTTGTCGACTCCGAATCAGTTTATTTGAACTGAGTTTTTCTCATTCAATTTTTTCTGAACCTATTTAATGCAAATTTTAAAACTCATGCAAAATAAGTCTTTGTAATTTCATGCACAAGCTTTAGATTAATTAACAGCTTACAACGGTATTGTTTTATTATTTTATATTATTTGTTTAATTTATATTTTGATATACAATCTTTGTGCATAATGGAATGTATGTGCAATTTTAACACAAAGAAAAACAAAGGTCGACTACAGTTCGAGCCGACCTCATTTTCACCATTGAGAGTGATAGATCAAATTAGAAGCAAGTTAACTGCATTACAAGTTGAGCTATTCAGAGTATAATGACTTTGGGCTCTGCTTGGGCTTCTAAGATCTGCGTTATTCGTGCAATCTTGTCTATTATATGTTACCGCATGAGTTCCATGCTACTGGTGACAATAATGAGACACAGTTCCTTACGAGCAATCAAATCATTCGTTTCTCACCGTAGAGTTCGTCTCGATCATGGATCTAGATTTTGGGCATTTTTTGGTTGAGGATTCGGTTGAGAACTAACCGACCACGAATTTTAAGGTGATAACTTAAATGAACAAGAGAAGAGTGTCTGCGTGTTTTCCTGATCTTAGAAGCTTCTTAATGAGAGTCTCTGGGTGAACGTTGCCAATCACTGTAACCTTATGCTGCTGTGAATCAATAGCCGCAGTATAGACACCTGAACCATGGAGAATTACGAAAACATACCCCCAAAAAAAAAATCATGCATGAACTTGAAAATAAAGTACTGGTGGGATAATCTTATACCATCAATTCCTTCAAGAACTTTCTTGACTTTCTTCTTGCAGCCCTCGCAGTCGATTGACACTTTCAAAACCCATGTCTGTAAAACAGAGGAGATACATTCGTAACAAACATGTGGAGTGAGAAGGCAAAATTGAAAATTGAACAATAATAACAAGAACAAGAAGAAATCGTGAAGGCTTACTAACCTGGTATTTCAGTGGTTGTGGAGCCTCGTCAGCTGGTTTGGATGCCATCTCAGAGCTAATCAGGAGTGGAAGGAAAAGGGAAGCTTTGAGTTTGTGGGCGGAGGTTTAAGCGGAAATGGAGGATTGATTGGATATCACATGCATCTGGGAGTGAAAGGTGCAATTAAAAGCAAGCAACGAGAGAGGATTTGGTTTGGTGCCACGTCATCTTTTTCCTTACAACTTGTTCGCTGGTTATTAAACAATGAAATTAACATCAATTGGGCTTCGAATTATTGGTGAGACATCATAAATATGTACCTAATGAGTGATCAGAGATTAAACCATTTTGGCATTTTCTTTTCAGATAGGGGATCACTTCATGGTCAGTATCTTGGTGTAGTCTTTTCATCCCATCTTAGATCATTCATCTTTCATCGGACGGTTCTAAGGGCTTCAACACTCGTTACTGTTGCTGATTTTTCCGGATGATGATGGAATTCATTTTTTATGGGCCTAGAAATTTCTGTCAACAACTACAAGGCATGGATTTCGGGACCTTAACAGTCTGTTTGTTGTCATTAGTCTTGCTAATTACTTTTATGCTGCCAGCAAACATTTTCCGCGCAGTTGTCCTAAATTCTCCGACTAACAGGTTTACTCTTTGCTTGCCCCATTGCCAGCAGTAATAATATGAAATACGGACAGGGAATCGTACGGGATTGAAAACATCGTGTGACTCACAAAAGACCGAGGCAACCTCATGCCATTGCTTTTTCCCGACTATTACTGCATTTGAGGAGTTGTTTGTTCTTGTTTGATAATAAATCTTGAGCATATATCTTGGACAGAAAATTTCCAGGTTAGTCTGAGCACTGGGATGGAGCATAAATAAAAGAAGTTGAATGCCCCACCTCCATTGAATTAAAGCAGCCATCTAATTGGTGTCACAGTCGTATCAATTCGACTCAATTCATCTAATTGGTTCAGGAATTTAGTATTCCAACAATCCAATTCATGTTTAAAATTATTGATGTGTGGAAAACTAAGCAAGCACATTGCACCAATGGTACAATACCAGAGTCTATTTCCATTAACATATTGTTTGATTGCTACGTACTTCGGTAAAATTTCTCCTGGGAAATTGAGTACTTTTTGACTATACAGAGTAATGATCCCTACCCAAATGACCGTGAGAACGTTTTAGGATAAAATCAAAAGCCAAGCCAAGCCAACCACAGAGAAATTGAACTCCACAAATTAAACCAGCTACTTTCAACATGTAATCAAATAGACAAATCTACTTAAAGACTATGGATTAATTAACATATCTCTACAATTATATTATTATGGCCACCCAAATGCTTGCCGACTCCAGCCTGCTGATGCAGGACAAACAGCTTTTTTGAATGAAGCAGCAACTTTGTAGTTATCTATCTGTTACTGCTTTCCAGGAGAAAGCTTTGGTGTAACAATGGAATACAAAAGCAGGATCATTCAAAAGATGACAATGAACATTTTCAAGAAAATGCGAAGAAAACAAATATTTAGCACTGGACAAACAAGCTTATCTCCCACTTTGTATAAACCAATGGCTTTGCCAAGCTTTTTAGGCTAGAGTGAGATATGACAACACTTGGCACTTTGAATACTTGTTGCTTTAAGTTCTTTATAAGTCACTAAAAATATCATAAAGTCAATTGAATCATAAGATATAAATAAAATTTGATGGCTGCAATGCTTATAATGCGATACAAAAGTAATACAACTTAGTGGAAGTGTTGTGCTGTGACATGACAACACTTGGCACTGTGAATACTTCTTGCCTTAAGTTCTTCATCAATCACTAAAAATATCATAAAGTCAATCGAATCATAAGAAATAAATAAAATTTGATGGCTGCAAAGCTTATTATGCGGTACAAGAGTAATACAACCTTGTGGAAGTGTGTGTACAGTGGCTTTTAATCCGCAAATCACTAATTTTTCAAGTATATAAGTAGTAGGCAAATATTAAGTCAAAGAGAGTATCTAACAAACACTTCACCTGCGGCATTTTCAAAGATAATTAGGAACACAACAGTTATAAGCACACCTGACGTGGACTTAGCTAACTGAAAGCTGGAACAACCCTGGAGTCTTAACAGCTAGGGAAAAAGGTTCAAATCAATGAGACAAAAATAGAACATAAAGGTTTAACTTGGATTTTTGATCAACTGAAGCAGACAAGTAATTACTTGAGAAAAAGCTGTAAAGTTTCAAACATGTATGAAGCTCAGTAAGTTCAATTTAACAAAATAGGCTTCCTGAGGATTAGTATATGAGAGTATTAGCTATAGAATGCAATCATTAAGGAATATTGAACTAGCATAATAACTTACTAAAAAATAGGTACCGTAAATAACATAACCAATCCTAAGAGCAACGTGCAGCTAAGCAGCTGTTTCTCATGAGTGAATGGAAACTACAAACAATTCCGGGGTAAAATTATGTTGAGACACTAAAAAGTATCAAACTTTACTTCTCTTCAATGAAGAAAGCATTGGTGAGATTCTCCTCAGCCTTCTCTTCCTTGAACAGAATCAAAAGAAGTTCACCTCAGTGAAGAGAACTTCTTTTCTTCATCAGATTTCCACTATAACTAATACAAGGGAATTCTGTCGTCGTTACTTGAGCAAGGACTACATCAGTGAACAAATGTTTTATGTAAGTAAAATATCTTGCCGATCACCTTTAGTTTTATGCAGCTTAAGTTTCTCCTCTGCATACAGTCAGCGGTAGAATCTTGTAGATTATTTGGAATATCACACAACTTTAATCTTTCAACTTCCCAGGCAGTCCTTGTTAACACCTCCACAAAGAAGTGATGCCCAGTTAACAAGCAGAAATCACTTAAGAGTATGACAATGAGGTGAAAAAGTAAAAAACCAAAATGAGATTCCTATGCACAGACCTATGTGATTATACAGAAACTTAAGTTAAATGACCATAACAAGGAATTTTTTTTTAAAAAAATGCAATCATATTGAGAGATACATAAGACAACAAATAGAAGCGTTTTTATTCAAGTGAATAAATTAAGTACTTTTTGTAATTAACATGCAATCCCAAGTCAAGACTGAAGATAAACCCTGTTGGAATGAAACACAAATACTTCAGTTACATCTTGAAAATGTCAGGTGCTATAAGTTTGAGATGCTCAAAATCGCATAAACTGTTACCATAAAACTTTTCGGCATACAAGAACAACTGCAGTCACAGAAACAAGAGCTGATATGGCTCCCTGTCTTGAAAGCCAAAACTCAGACCAAGTCAAGGGTCGCGTGACCTCAAATAATACCTTCCGAAACTGTTCATTTAAGTCATCCAGTGATCCATTATTATCAATCACTATGTCTGCCTTGTTCCTTTTTATATCTAGTGGCATCTGAGCATTTACCCTATTTCTAGCATCCTCCTCACTTGTACTATCTCTGGCCATAAGTCGCTGAAGCTGTGTATCAGGCTCAACCCATACAACAATAATGGGCTTTGTCCACTTATCCATCTTGGCCTCAAACAGCAGTGGTATGTCAAGGACAACTACCTTACAACCCTTAATCCAGAGCTTCAGAATTTCCAAAAAGATACCAGAGGATATATAAGGAGCCAACAGCCTACAAAAAGATGAAAACCAAATTTCAAAAAATGGGGCAGATTCGCAATTTTCTGACAAATTATTCAATGCACCTCCCTAATAGTACATGACTGAGTATGCTGTGGCCAAATAAAGGTAACCTAGATAGCATCTTTGTAACTCATAGATCCTTTAATTCAACCAGCAACATTCAAAAGAAAAAGCACTGGAATTTAAAGGTATGGCTTCCTGTTCAGAAGGAACTTTCGTAGAATACCGGCAAATTTCTTTTCAATGCACTTCCTGTGATTATAAATTGAATTCGCAATAGCACCAGTGTGGAAATGAATTCTAATACAAACCGATTCAAAGGAGAGATCATCTAAACCTACATTCTAAGTACCATACCTTTTTACCCAGTGCCAGCGGCTAGCGAAGCCAACGGTGTCAGTGGTAACTCAAAGTCTCAAATTAGTATCAGTTCCAGTTCAACACTAGACAGCAGACAGTCTACATTTTCAAGCAACAAATGGCAATCTAAATTGGATTAACACAACAATGTTTTTTCTAAGGCTAAGATCAGGCATGAATTACATATTGCGAATAAACTGAATTTAAAATTGACTAAACGAACTACTATCCACAAAAACAAAAGAAATACAGTTTTTGAATATACATACCTATTAAGCAGTTGACGTTTGGAAGAATCAGAGAATACAATTTGGCCAAGTTTGGGCCTATCCACTTCTCCGTTAGCTAACAAAATGTCCTCGCCGAACGCGGCCACAACCTTTTTCCAGCCACCAGTGCCTTTCTTTAATACATCCTGCAATCAAATCCAAATACACTCAATATTATCAAACTCCGACAAATTGTGCTCACTTTGGATAGAAAATGGTTGGTTACAACTTGAATTAGTTGCAACATGTGTGCGTTAAAAGTAAAAGGGAAGAAATTACCCGAGCAACGATGTCGGCGTCGACAACCGGTATGTCATTGGCCTTGAAGAGATTAGAGACTGTACTCTTCCCGGATGCGATTCCTCCGGTCAGTCCTACTATCCTCATTTTTCTCCGCTAATCACTAATCCCCTGCTACCTACCTGCGTTTATTGAGGTTTGGACATTAGGGAGCTAATCGATTAAATTTAAAAAATTGCGGTAGCTTCACAAACCGCGCATCTGGTGTAGTGGTATCATAGTACCCTCCCACGGTACTGACCGGGGTTCGATTCCCCGGATGCGCATTTTTTATTTTACTTTTTACTTGCTTCAAAAGGAGCCGGACAGTAGAAACCAGTGTCAAGGTGCTTGATTCACCTTATTGCAGGAGTCTACAACACCTACATTTGCAAACAGAAGTGTTGATGGTTCACAGTCCTGAAACTTGTACATCTGTATCCACCAACGAGATTAATTCCACAGCTTAACGCACAACTGACAGAATCATTTATTTCTTAACCAACTGGAGTTCCCCTATTCAAGTTCATCAAATTCAAGCTCAACTCATCCCCCAAAACTTCCTCTACAACACCACGGTTGCCTCCCACTTTATAACTGCTTGCCAATCTCTGAACCTTCTAAACGCAGCCCACCTGCTCATCGGCCAACTGCACAAATCCCATGTCTTTACCTGCAACTCTCTCGTTGAAGTATTCTCTCATTCTGGAATTCCTCACGTTCCATACACTATATACACAACATGCATAAAAAGTGTATTTTACTAAATAACTACACCTTCCCTTTTGTGCTTAAGTCCTTGCCTGACTTTAAGAAGTTTAAATTAAACAAGGGCAAAATATCCATACCAATGTTATAAAATTAGGTCATTTTAATGACATTTATGTCCAAAATTCGTTATTGAATGTATATGCGTCGTGTCACGATATGGACCACTGTCGAAAAGTGTTTTAAGAAATGTCTCAAAGAGATGTTGTGTCGTGGACTCTGTTGATAATGGGGTATAGAAGTGTTAAGAAGTACGATGGTGCGTTGATTGCTTTTGAGCAAATGCAATATGCAGGAGTGGAACTCAATCGTGTTACGACGGTGAATGCATTGGCTGCGGGCACAAGTTTTGGTGCTGTTCAAATGGGTGTGTGGATACAAGATTTTATCAGGAGGAGAGAGCGGGATGTGATTTTGGGGACTGCTTTGATTGATATGTATGGAAAATGCGTTAGGATTGAAGATGGACTAATGGTTTTTCAATGCATGAAAGAGAAAAATGTGTTTACTTGGAATGCAATTATTAAAGGGCAGGATGCGGTTTGGTGGTTTGACAAGATGGAGCAAGAAGGCTTTTAAAGATGATGAAATCACATTGGTCCGTGTGCTGTGTGCTTGTAGCCACTCAGGTTTGGTCAATATTGGCCGCGCAATTTTCAGTTCGTTGATTCATGGGAAGAATGGTTTTGCACCTGATATAAATCAGTATGCATGTATGATTGACCTGTTTGCACGAGCTGGTCATGTCAAGATGCTTTCCAGTTAATAACAGAAATGTCTTTTGGGCCTACAGAGAACATGTGGGGTCGTTGCTGGCTGGTTGTAGAGGTAAGGGAAATAGGGAATTGAATTTTTGGAACTGGAGCCAGATAATAGTGCTTACTATGTCGTGTTATCTAATTTGTATGCAGAAATGGGAAGTTGTTGTGATGTGGAAAAAGTGAGGGAATTGATGAAAGAGAGTGGACTGAAGAAGGATCTGGGCTCCAGTTCTATAATAATGGGACCCCAGGAACATGTTTATGATCTATTAATACAATGAGTCCTGTTTCATTTGCACGTACAAAGACAGTATCCTGCTTTCTTTAAATGTGCTGTTTGTGTAGTTTTATTGGCGCGAATCAAGGGTGATAATGAAAGTTAAACATATTAGAAAAGGGTCTTATGTCCTTTCTGCCTTCTCGTTCTCTATCAGATGGGCGAACCCTTGTAGCACAATACAGATAGACCGATCAGATTATCCAATGAACTTTCATCATTATACATCAGCGGCACTTGAATTGCCTCTCTCAGTTGTCACTGTCTAAAGGAAAGCAATGCATCATATCAATTTGTCTTTTTAACCAAGGAAGCTTTCTTCAACTTTTTGCCTCCTATCAGCCTTCGGAGTTTAATCTCAGGTAAAAGGTACTCCAAATTTGCAGATTATGATTATAAATGTACATAATACTGATGGTGAGTTATTATGCTTTGTCAACCTAAAATGAGTTGAAATTATTCAAATTCTCTCCTCCAGCCTACTATTCTGTCACAAATAGGGAATGCGAAAATTGTTAAAGTTAGTATTTGCTTATCCAGAATTAAGGTCTTGGAGCTAGCAATTATTAGGTCTTTGGCATTCAACTCAGCCAACAGACTCCTGTGATCATAGACATGTTGCTAAGCACTCTCCACCAGGGATGCATCTCAGCCTTGCCAATCATTGGCTTTATAGCTTTTTCCCCCATCATTTTGAAGCTGCTGGTCAAACTGGTCAGCCTCATAGATTGGCCATCTGCCTGCCCAGGCATTCTGCTGGGTCCATTTGTCAGCACAACAGAATCACTAACCTTAATGTGCATGGTGGCTTGAAACTTCTACCAAAGAAATTCAAACCTCTGTTTTGTGGAAGTGAAACTTGACCAAATATCTGGATCAGCCAGATTTAAGATAACAAAAAAACACAAGGCTATTTCGTTGGTAAATGTGCAGATCACACCTTGTTTCAGAATCCATTAGCTGCGATCAGCAGTCCATTATGTCTTTTTAAGTTGAAGATTTCCTGAATTGTAGTTAGGCTTTGTTTCGATTGAGGTGCCGTGGCTTAAGGTATAGCTACTGTGAGATGATATTACTTAATAGTACCAAACATTAACTGAGGGATGTTATTTATAGTGACAGAAATGAAATATTCTTTGTTGCTCTCGCTTTCATGTCAACCACAACATATACAGTCTGAAGTTCTCTTTCGTAGAGGCAAGTGAAAACTTACATGGTAGAATTTAAGAAAACACTTCCAAGGATATTCATGACTACCATGATCAGAAGAAGAGATGTGAGGAGGTTACTCGGTGCAAACTTTTTTCTTTTCCTGATAATGGCACGAAATGAATTATTAAAGGGAAAAAGTCATCGTAAGCTGATTAGGTATTATGACCTTATAAACGTCAAATCACTTAATTCTCCGTTCAAAAAATTGATGAAATAGAGAGTACTGAAGGAAAGAGAGGACTTGTTTGTCTGTGATCTATTCGCATCACAAATTCCGCTGCAATGCACGACGAGAAACATCATTTCAGCAGAATGTTCGAATAGCTTTGATTCTGATCAAAGTCAGCAAACCAATAACGATTCATACCGGCAGTAACTGAATAATTGGCACGACGTTCATATGCTCTCTGGTGCTGTCTGGAGGAATCAATGGAACCTAACAATTTGCTATGCGATCCAAGGAAACGCCTTCAGTTAGAATCGTCAGTTACAAAACAGGTATTGAACACTCATTGTCAAAACATGATTTTGAAATGCTCAATATTGGCATGCTCTCAACCCAGAATTAAGTTGTGAAGAAATAAAATTCTTGATCTGGTGCTACCCAATAAAGAATTAACTAATTGTTGATGATTTAGAGTCGTTCACAGACTTGTTAGATCGATCTTGCCCTCTACGAATTTGCATATGTAAATGATTAAATGATCAGGCTCTTTTAAGACATAGAATGCTATAAATTTCCATGCAGGCTGAGTATCTCAAGCTTTATCCGATTACACTAGACAATACATAAAGTGCATGCTTCCCCTTTCAACTTCAACATTGAAGGCGAAAACAGTTATTGTGAAACATAAAAGCAGTAAGACAAAGCATCAATGGTCACACTCCCGCAGAGTATTGATGATAAACGCAATACAACCTCTCAAACCAGAACAGTACGTAAGACAAGTGACCATCCACCTGTAAGCAGTGGCTAAATCTTTACTTTTTTTCGAGCATAGCAACCACCTTAGCCCAGGCTGGTCTAGATGTGATGTCTGCGACCCATGCGCTAACATGAGGGCGTGAATCAATCAGCTTCTTGACTTGAGTCTTCATCAACAAATTCAGATCAGGGAGGTGATGCAGATCTGCCAGAGTGAAGCAGTTACATGCCAAGTACTTAGATTGAGACAAACGAGCCTCATAAACATCTAAAACCTTGGCTAGCTTAGGTTCATTTTCCTCAACAACAGCTGGATCTGTAGTCATGCCGAACATTGACTTGAACACTAACTCCCAACTGAGCTTTGATGCCACAGGGTCGAACTGGTGTGCTTCCACCTCCTTCCATACCAATATCGGGGCAATCGGTTGGCCCGGGCATTCTAACTGGGTGCCCTTGTCGGAGAACTCCTTAGCAATGTATTGGGTGATTGCCCTTGATTCTGCAAATCAAATGTTGAATCATGTTACGTACCCACTAAAGAAATTCATTAAATTTTGAAGTACCGGACAGGAAGACGATGGGGGTATGAACTTTACCAAAGAGCTTCTGGTCTCCATGTTCAAACGCTGGAATTTGACCAAATGGCTGCATCAACCAGACAAATCTTCTTTAGATTCAAGCAGAAACATCACACAAATGGAGGTCAAACACAAAGGATTTGTTGTGCACCTAATTATTAATAATGGAAATTCCCAATCCATACTTACATTCAGGGAGAGGTATGGCTCCTTCTTGTGTTCTCCAGTACTCATATTAACGGGAACAAACTCGAATTCGAGCTCTTTTTCATTTAGGCATGCCAAAACTCGCTGAGCAGAGGTTGAGACAACAGTTCCACGGAACTTGATGGCTGCCATTTTTTTTCTGCTACTCCAGAAGTGATCAGCACAAAAGACTCAGGTGGACTGCGAGAAATAAAAGGACGGCCCTTATAGCCAGTCTACGCAGGAATTTGTAGGCTTGCACAAGGATACTTTTTACGTTTCTCGAATGCTCTAATTGAAAACAAATCAATGGTGGGATCCTTGTGGGTTGGTGGACACCAGAAATTATGGTAAGAATTAATTTTATTACGATAATATAATTAATATAATAAAATTATTTAATAATAAATAAATAAAAGAGTTTTATCGTTATCAATCAAGCCGACGTCCCTTTCTCTTCCGACCACAGGAAAATCGTAATAAAATATCACGAGTTAGTCTAAGTTACCCATTCTTTGTTCCACCCCTGTTTCCTCCGTGACTATTGTGCATCCGTAGCGTAAGTTTTGGGGTAGCAAGTTTGGCCGTGTTCTGTAAACTCCCACGCCACGGCTCATGACCCAGGGC
>CP135579.1:3540399-3556375 GCA_032401905.1 Swietenia macrophylla | reverse complement strand
TATCGTACGTAAAAATATTTGCAATCAATTTAAATTGAATTAAATCTTATTTTTAAATATTTTAAAAAAATCTATGCATTTTATACTTATTCAGACAATAAATATACATTTTAAATTTTTTGTGCTTGTATTATAGTTGATTAATATTTTTTATATTTAATTTAAGTAAATATTGATATATAATATAATTAATAATAAATAATTTAAATTAATTTTTAATTTTTAAATAAATTATAAAAATTATTTAATAAATTTTATTAAAATATAATTTAAATTAATTATATTAGGGATTAAAATTGAGACAGGTTTTTCTCTGTCATGGTTCGGTGTAAATAATGACCAAGGAACATGGTTGCTAGTGAAAGGACAAAATTTGACCCATCAATTGACCTGAAAATTAAAACTGAAAAAAGGGTCAACAGCATAGTCAAGTTTGATTTTTATCTTCTTGTCCGATAAGGTTCCCATTATAATATTTTCATTTATTCTGTAATCAATCAAATATTGTCATGATTTAATGGATTAAAATTAATAATTATTATTAAAAGTGGGCCTTTAGACCTTCGAGGCTATGGGCCTATATATAGCTTGAATACATTTTAAAGGTCTCTCTATTGGGTTCGGCCTGGGCCTGAAACTTCTTGGGTTCTTACAATTCAATGTTGAGTTAGAAGGTCCACCATTGCCTTTGCCTGGTTTTTGTCGACCATTTTCATTACCGTGGCCCAAGCAGGACGAGCTAGCATGTCGGCGCACCAGGCATTGACACGATGCCGCTCTGCAAGCAGGCGCTTCACCGGTGTGCTCTTGAGGGGGTACAAGTTAGGGAGGTGACTGAGATCGGCGGACGGGAACTTATCGTCCCCCAAATACTTGGAATATTTGAGCCTCTCTTCATACACATCCAAAACCTTTGCCAACTTTGCTTCCGGTTCTGCTACTACGGTTTTGTCCGTTGGCGAGCCAGCTTTTGGCTTGCATAGAAGCTCGTGTATAAGCTTAGAACCTGTTGGTTCGAATTCGTGATCCTCAACGTCGATCTAGGCTGCTGCTATCCCTTGCAGCTTGGGGACCCAGTAGACTTGCTCATTTCCTGCTTTGGGGTAATGATGCGATATGAACCGCATGATTGCCCTCGATTCTGTGATTGACAAATCAAGGAATGTTACTGTGAAACTCCATAAAGTTGAAAGAAATATGCAAGTTTAGGTCTCAACAAGACAATCATGTCATCGTTCTGAAACACTGGAATCTCCCAAAGGGCTATTGCCAGCCAGTTTTCAAAGCAAAAGTAAAAGCAAACAAGCAAATTAACATAGTAAGCAAATAATAACAATAATAATGAGAGAAAAGCTTCATGTTTGATATGTGGAGAGATGAGTTCCGGAGGTTACATTTAGAGACTGGAAAGGTTCCTTTTAAGTGGTCACTGGACCTGAGATCAAAGGGTATGAACACAAAATCGACCTCATGCTCGAATATTGAAGCTAAGACTCGCATTGTAGCGGGACAATCAAGACTTCCATATGGCTTGTTGACAGCCATTGGTAAACTTGCTAGAGTCATGTACCTATAGAGGCCATCACATGCAGCTCTACACTTAGTTTGTAATGAATTAACTCAGTTAATTGCTTTTTAAAAACGTTTCTTATCTTCACTAAAGACCCCAAATGCCTGATTATATTTCCCATTCGCATTAATCCAATCTCGGATCAACCTATATTGACTGACTGACTGCCTCCGTTATGTTGATTAGCTAGTGCCATTAGTTTGTGCAAGCTCAGGGAGCCATGATTAGTGAAAGCAATTGACAATTTTCACCAACGGCTTATCTCCATTGACCTGTTATAAATGTAATGGATGAATTTTAAACATTACTTAAATGGGCTAAACATTTTCACTAAAACATCTTATTAGTTAAGATAAACTTTGCTCGCATCGATTAAGAACTAGTGTCAACTCTGTATTGA
This sequence comes from Swietenia macrophylla, assembly GCA_032401905.1. Lineage (NCBI taxonomy): Eukaryota > Viridiplantae > Streptophyta > Magnoliopsida > Sapindales > Meliaceae > Swietenia > Swietenia macrophylla. The sequence continues at coordinate 3,554,405 of CP135579.1, read as the reverse complement.
TCGAGGAGTGCTGGACAACTATATATGCTAACGTTTGCCGGTGAGACTTGTTTATCTGTGAACTCCAAATGAGAATTGTCTCCCTTATTGCTTATTTTGAGAGCACAATGAAGTTAAGACTGCTAAATGAAGAGTCTGAATTAGAATGAGACTGGCCACCTATTGAATAGATGGAACGTAAGAAGTTGGTATTGTGTTGTCACGTCTAAAAACTCTAGCTAACATTGTAGCAGTGGAGGATATATACTGTATGTTAGTGCAAGATTTCTTTTACTACTATTATCATTAGTATTGCTACTTTGAGAGGGAGAGAGAGAAAATGTGGAAGCTCGCTGAAAAGATTTGGGGACAAATTGGAGATGAATTGGTGTGGGAAACTAAATGTTGTTGATGAAGTAGGTGATTTCTGGATCCAAAGACATGCTGCCACGCAACATGTTTAACGTCGTATTAATTGACCACAAATTATCTAATCTTTACGCACGGCTTCACATGTTCTTGAATCTTTTCATAGTGAAAAATTATCTTCAATTTGCAGCGAGCCCAATGCACTATCGACTGTTTCTCTGGGTGTATAAAACAAGCTTTCCTCTAAGCACGACAACGATCATTCCCTGTTGTCACTTCATGTTGGGCTGTTGTCTACATAGATGTCTATTCGGCCTCACATTTGATCGGAGACTTGAAGAGTGGTGTGAATAATATCTCTGCGGTGATACTCGAGAAAATGGTTTACCTGTGCACTGGCTCGTTTCCATGCAATATTTGCGATGGACGGGTGATATATAATTGACAACACACCAGGATTACGATGAAATTCGAGTTTGAAGCCAATACGTTGAAGGCCTAGCTTGTGTATTGTTGTGTAATTTAGTTATATATTCGCGGGACCTCCACTAGAATTTGGAGGACTCGAGTCGAGGGGGTCGCTTTAAGTGGGCTGAAAAGATTACAGGATCATCTTTATTGCCCAGTGCTTCATGTTTGAGTCAGTAAAGGCTACTTACAACTACAAACATGTAACAAGGTCTGGTACTGAAGCACTGTTCATTTGATCGATGGTAATGGTAGATGCATCCATGGGTTTCAAGTGCATCCTAGCTCTTGCTGTAAATAGTGAAAAGACATTTATGTATACGATCGCAGATTTAATTAGATAGCTTCGCACGAGCGGTCGCCATCTTCATCTTCAACCTCCAAAGCAAGCATATTATGTAGTGATCTAACTAGCTCATCCATTTGTATTGTTTTCTGTGGGCAAATTACTCTTTCAAAACAAACATGAAATGAAAGCAAGATTCACCTTTCTGCCAGAGTTGAGAGCTTGTACAATGGAATGATTTTTAATTACAATGGGGTAACCTTTAATTGGGCCGAATAGGGAACCGGTTGATGGTGTCAGAGATTTCGTGGACATACTGATTTAATGGACCAGATTTTGTATTAACTACTGGGTCTTGACTTACTTTTATCCTTGAGTTTCTTGCTTGTAGGACCACTCATTTTTACAGAACCGTATTGCAGCAGAACTGACTTCACTTCATTTTTCTATGACTTGATTAATAAATTATTAATGTATTTTATTCTGTTGATGCAACTTGAAAGAGTCTCGCATTTCATAGCTTTGGACATGATACAGATATAATCAATCAATGCAATGGAAGGTCGAAGGAAAGCCTAGTGATAACGCCATGATGCAGCTTCTTCACCGCTCGAAGCATATCCATAAAATAAAGGGAAGCTAAGTAATGGATTCCATCATTTTCTTTTATATTTTGAATCGAATAATGATTACGATAAGTAATGGATTCCATTCCGGGGAGCTCGTTTGACATCAAAAGAAATTACAATCCGCTGTTTGCCTAAAGAGTAGAAGAATTAGATTACCTTTTATCGTGTAGAAAGTATGAACAGTCTTAGACTAATTGTTGCTTTGTGGTTGCAGTAAAAAAGGAGGATGGCCTGATGTCAGCCTCACATGATTTCAGAAATGTAATAGACGCTTGCTCTGCTCTCCTCTCGTGTTCCAATACAACCTCATGGGTGGGGGAACCACAAATCTGCCGCAGGGAAGAAAAAGTTGCTGCCCTACCACCATTCATTTCAGTCTCAGATATGAACCAATGGGAACTACAAAGGTGTTATGCATCATCTTCAGATTCGTAGAAACCACAGGATTCCAAAGAGAGCAAAGCTCAAAGTCGTCCCTACCTGTAGCCAGTTGGGTTGGTTGGCTATGTGCGACTGTTAATAACAGTCGAGTATATTGCATATATAAAATACAATCAAGTAATAACACACGACAAATTTTCCGCAGGAAATTATTGTAATTTAGAATGTTCATTTATTGCATATGATTTTCCCTTATCAATGAAGTTTGAGATTGATGGATATTGTAATTAAGAACGTAACACTGAACCCGAGCGAGCGTGTCGTGTGAGAGAAAAGAACAAGAGCAAGACCCTGCTTGTGATGCTCCAACGTCGCACAGATCATAATTCCTGTGGCAAAGAAGTCAACCATTTTTTAGCACAAACAAAAACTGGACATCTTACCGATTCCCTGCTGATAGAAGTTTTAAATGCATACAAATGCCGAAGCTACAAAATATGTCTCGAGTATCAGACGTTTCACACAATGACATGGTTTCTGACAACAGTAGAGGGCATCCCTTTCCACACTCAATTAAAAGTCGGCCAGATTTACAGGGAATAACTCCTTCGTACTTGGCCATTTTAATCCATCCAACGGCGCAGCTGCCTTGGTTAGTAATTTACTGTTTGATGTACCACAGTTATAGAGAAGGAGGCAGTTTTTAACATTTCAGTTAGAAAATTTAAGTCACCTATTGGCAAATGTTGCACATATACATGTATACACAAAAAGTAACATAATGTGACTGACAACTCTAGATCACAGGAAATGAAGTGCGAAAAGGGTAAAAGAATAACATATATATATATGTGTATAGGCAATAATTTGAAATAGTAAACATTCATTCAGCAAGTTGCTTCTGGCTTTAGAAAGTTGTGATATTCAAGCTGAGTCATCTCTCCACCAATCACTGGGTCAAACTTGCATCGATAGAAGCTGCATTCATAACCAGTTGCATAGTAACAATTTAATTATACAAATCTACTACTTTAATAGAGAAAGCTATCAAACTTATAATGGAAAGCTAATGCAGACATAAAGAAGCCAATGAAAGAAGCCAAAAGACAAACACCAAACAGACAGAAAAATGACCTTTTCACTGATTTGAGCACACTATTAAGGAAATTTATATGAAACATACACAGTCACCTCTCAGTATTAATCCTTTTTCCAATACAGACACTATGGACAATAACTCGTATAACATACTTGTTTATACAAGTGAGATACAATGGACCCAGAACTACTGAGCTACCAAAAAACAAATTGCAGTTCACCGAAATTGGTAAAAGAAATGTGTTGTGATGAGAGTATTAACTATATGTTAACCCGAACATAGTCACTTTAATTAATCCTACCAAAACCCAGAAAAGAAGAACAATCTATGCCCAAGTAGATAAGAGGACATGACCACATTAAATTGTTTAGCAAACATAATTCTCTGTAAATTAATGTTAATCATAAATACCTTCTTTTAAATTAGTTTATGAATTGACATAACGATATTATTACACAAGTCTTATCTTAAATAACAAAAAATGAGCCATGTAAATATAGGTCAAGCATGCAGTAAACAGGTTAGCATCACAACTCAAGTTAAACAAATCACCCCAAACTTGAAATGTTCAATTACTGCAGTGAACAAGTTATCCAAATTTGGACAACAACATTATTAAGATAAATTCACACATCAATTTCATACCAAGTTTAAATTATATGTTTGTGGATCATGTCAAAATTGTCATTCCTAGTCCATTTGGTTGATTAGTCAGTGTGCTAACCAAAACCTAAAAACTTTCCACCTCGCCACACTTTGTTTCATTACCTTCCATCCATGCCAAGAATGACAACTGTATTCTTTTCATGACCAAACGCAACAATGTATGGAGAACCCTCAACCAAACGGAACTGAGCCACTGACCACTCTGAGCTGAAATACTTGGGCAACACTCCTGTAAGAGGAAACAAAATTAGATAAGGCATTTAAAAAGAGAATTCATGTATCCCTCCTAGTCCTGTTAAGATATCTTACATGCAAGGCATTCATCAATAATTAGCAACAAACACAAGAAAAACAAAAAGGACAAAAGGGAAAAAAATGAGGGGGGGGGGGGTTGAAGATGGATTGAAAAGAACAAAACTTCTCCTACCATATACAAATACCAATTAGTAGTATAGCCAGTTTGATTTTGGAGAAGACTATTACCTTGAAGACCAACAAAAAGAAAATGAAGGGTTAAGGGAAGGTTAGCCATATGTGTCTGATGCTTGGAGTTGTGAATCTGAAAAGTATTTATTCATAGGGACAGAAACCACATGATAAAAGCAAGTGCTATCAATGTTAAATCACAACAGTGAAACTCTTTGTAAAAGTCAGGATGATACCAAGGTCATTCCTCAGATGGGACAACACCATTCCGTTAAAATGACTTGTTTTGTTTTCAATGGCATTAATTAAAAACCCATCTCATTTACTTCTGAAGAATGACAAGATATATCACACTCGGCATGCAAAGTGAGATGATCCATCCATGGGATCACAGAAATATATTCTTTAAAACATTCATGACCCACTCATTCAGTTAATTAGTGCCTTGAAACACTAAGGGAACAGGAAGAAAATGATCCAAATACGACCAAATTTCTCAATGTAGCTCGGTGCTAGATGTCAGTAAAAGCAAGCAACAATCATAGAAGAAGGACACTTGACCTTTTATAAAAGAAAGGGATGATGTAGGCGATGAAGCAAAATTTGGATCTGACACACTTCGGGACCTGTCATTTCTCGGGGACCCAGAATTAACCTTAAGATTGAAAACATGAACAGTGCCCTTATCACTAGAGACTGCTAGCCACTGGGCATTTGAAGAGAAGGCAAGACTGTAAATCTCTGCTCTATCTGCACCCCTCCTCACCTGCATTTAATATCCAATTAGGATCAACTTTTCTGAATAGTTTGTGCCCATTAGAAAACATGAGGAACCAAATTTAAAAAATTTGTAAGGATAGGTCTTAGTATCCAAAGAAAATGTAACACTTAACATCTAGAAGGCACAAAAAAGAAGTTAAATGATACATAGTTCAACTCCCAACACATGATAAGAGAGGAAGAAAGATAGAATAATTCAAGCCCATGCCAAAAATGAACATAAATGTTTTGGCATTGACAATCAAAAACAAAAGTGAAAGAAACAAAATAAAAGATTAAAAAATATGTAAAGTAAAAAGTTAATACCACAGGCAATTCAATGGATATAAAGGATGACCAATCATCACTTTAATTTTCCCGCTTTTATTAGTGCAATTGTATGTGATGAAAACATTTAACATGATCTTCTTAATTGCACACTCATCAGCAAAAGGAGAATCAAATGTTTTCATATGCTTCAGTTTCCCATAACATGATGACGATGAAAGCCTTCCTCTTATGCCATGGCTTCAAATGTTAGAACTTCTAACTTCTCACAAAAGCATCAATAACTCATTATCAATTCTAGCCATCAAAATTATTACCATTTATTTCAATGGAAAACCTAGATAATCAAATAATACAAGTCAAAAAATATTTAAATGCAAACCACAAGAAATGAGAAACCATCATCACCACAAAGGCACACCATTCTTGCTACACAACTACATCCAGAATCGGATATGCAATGACACTATTAATGCTGCCTGTTGTTCATATTTTTTCAACTATTTCCAACCAATTTTCTAAAGAAAATTTGATATCAATGTCATGGTTGTCACAAGTTCAAAGCACAAAATATAAATCTTCATTAATTCTACTACACATCATCAATCCCAAGCTAGTTGGACTCAACTACATGAAGCCTCTAATCCCAATTTTTCCAATCCAGTGCGATATTTTAAGTAAGTAGTTTAGCTTTAGATATCTTCTGATAGGGGAAAAAAAAAAGGGCCCCTGCTAGTTAACTTACTAGTCATGAAAGCACTAATTCATGTAAGTACTCAAAGAAAACATCAGAAATTTTCAGCAATACCCCAGAGCAACAAATCAAAACAACACTGCACCACCACCATAAATTTCATGTGTGATAAATGTTACACGAGACTCCACTGATTAGTCATACTCAATTAAATATGTCCATAGCACGTACATCGTAAGAAAACAAGGCTAAAGAAATTAAAGATATCTTGATCGCAAATGATAAAGTTTTAGTCATTATCATATTTTTATGACCAGCATCGCAGCATCAATTCAGTAACCAATTTCAAAAACTATCTTCCATTTAAACTAAAATCTAAAGCTTCGAAAGAAACACACACCTCTTGGAGCAAGGTACCATCAAGCGTATTAAAAATACGAATTAGAGTTCCTTTGGAACTACACGTAGCAAGCAACTGACCATCTTGAGTCAGCGCGAAACACGCGATCCTCGAATCATGAGCCATAATAAATTTGGTCCTTTTGGACGCATAATGCTCGACCCTAACCTGACCCTTCTGCAGGCCCGGACACACAAGCACCAGCGACCCAGCCCCATGTGACACCGCGCACAACCCTTTCGGGTTCGCAATTGTTTCAATCTGATGTAACAGTTTTAAGTCCGCAAAGTTGTACACGAATATCTTTTGCTCCAAAACGACGATGATTCGGTCGCGGCGGAGTTTAACTGATCGTACTTCTGACCTGAACGACAGCTCGCCGATGCATCGGCTCTGATGATCATCCCAGATCATCACCTTGTTAAGCGGGTACTGCGGGTCGGGGCCACCGCCAACGAGGGCTAGGATGTTGCATCTGAATAGCATTTCAACGACTCCTATCCCTCTCCCGCTGTCAAAATCTCGGCGGAATATTTCGCGAAACGGGTCGCAGTTGTAGATCCGGAAGCCATGGTCGGTGCCTGCCGCGAAGCAGCCATGGTCTTGGTTGAAGGATAGGTGGAGGAGAGTAAGTAGCGAGGTGGATGACGTAGATTCAGGTGGCGAAGAGAGTGGCCGGTCATAATTCGTGTTCGATTTTGGAATCGAAGGAGATAAGGGGTCGGGTTCTTCCATCGCCGACAATGAATCAATGGATTGGAGTTGTTCCGCGAGTTCCTCTGGTGAGACACAACTGGAATTAGAAGTAGGGTTAGGGTTGGGATTTGAATTCAGATGCGGATCTGTATTAGGATCCGGCCAAGGAGACGAATAAGCAGAGAGAGTCGCCATGGAAGAGGAAGCCAGACGGCGTTGCACGCTGAATTATAAGAGGTGGTACGGCCCCGCGGAAATCAGGAGACGATAAGATTCGACTAAATTACTATATTCTCCTCGTACTCACAAGCGTCTGTTAAAGAAAATGGAAGGGTAATTGTGTCATTCAATGATACCCAAATCAATTATTCGATACTTTAGAGACACGTGTCGCGTACCAAAATATGACGCGTATCCGACAAATGAGGGATAACTATTGCTTCTTCCCTGCGCTCATTCCACTGGAAAGTCTATTGCTTTTATGAAAAGCCGAGGGCGTACATATTTGTTCGAATTCAGCCCAAAGGAAAGGACAAGCAAAGATGATTAAAAAGTTGAATGAGAGTTCCGATGCACGTACAAAGACAATGGCCAGCGTCGACAAACCGGTGGTTGTCAGGTTTGTGGACGGATCTGGTGTTTGAGCCTGCCAATACTAGGGCCCCGATTCACGAATCCACTTGTTTTCATGGGTAGAAATTTGGCCATAAAGATTCCGTTTAAACTACGATGAAGTGGGGCTTGTCAGCTGAAATCATGCGGTTGAGAAAGGCGGTGGTGTTGACGTCAGAGCAACCGGCGACCTGACCTGGAAGCACGTCCTCACAAGGCGTGATCTGAATGAAGATTTGAGATTGTTTGGCTGGCAAGAAAAATGTAGTAAATTTTTTGAGAAAACGAGAAGAAAAACTTTCTGTTATTTTCTAAAAGGATTATTGAAAAAGTACATTTACTAAACATTACAAGAAGTATTTATACTAATACAGGCACTAATTCTCCTTAAATTGCAGACTATGCAACTAACTAATAACAACTCAAACTTACTCTAACCACCAACTGCTCTAACTGTCATCGACTCTTTGCATAGCTATCACTTCATAATCTACTGCTCTTCAAACTCAATACTTAGCTTTGATACAACAATTGAATCAGTTGAATGAGTAGTTTTGGCATCCCCCTCAAGTTGAATGGTACTGAGAAAACATTCAGCTTGGAACGGAAGTGTCGAAAAGTGGTGGCAGAGAGGCGCTTGGTGAGAACATCAGCAATCTGTTCAGTAGAAGGAACATAACGGGTATTCAGTTGCTGACTAAGAACACGATCACGAACAAAATGAACATCAAGTTCAATATGCTTGGTTCTTGAATGAAAAACTAGAATTTTGGCTAAAGAAGTGGCACTTTGTTATCAAACCACAGAATTGGAACTGTAGAAAGGAGCATGTTTATTTCAAGCAACAAAGAAGATAATCAAGCAGGCTCAGCTGATGCAGCAGCTAAGACGGGTATTCTGATTCAGCGCTAGATCGAGCAACAACTTGTTACTTCTTAAATGACTAAGAGACCAGATTATTCCTGAGAAAAATACAGTAAGTACCAACTGATCTGTGATCATCTAGATCACATTCCCAATCAGCATCTGAGAAACCAGTTAACTCATGTCTTCCTGTGTGAAAGAATTGAAGACCAAGATCAGAGGGGCCCTGTAGATGCCGCAGTAAATGTTTGCAAGCTAACCAATGTACAGTAGAAGGATTTAATAGAAATTGGCTTAGACGATTCACAGCATAAGAGATGTCTGGTCTGGTAATTATAAGATATTGAAGACTGCCAACTATACTACGATAAAACGAAGGCTCTGAGAAAGGATCACCACTTGATTTTTATAGCTTGACACTGGATAACATTGGTGCATCACATGGCTTGCATTCAATCATGCCAGCTTTGTATAATAGATCCTTAGTATATTTACTCTGAGACAAATGTAATCCGGTAGCAGATGCAGAAACCTCAATACCTAAAAAATAATGCAAGGATTCTAGATCTTTCAAGGCAAAAGTATCATGTAAACAAGTAATAAAACTATCAATCTATTGTGAATCTGAACCAGTCACAATAATATCATCAACATACACCAGAATAAGGAGCACAAAAGATGAAGATCTCATGAAGAACAATGAAGTATCTGCCTTAGAATTCACAAAACCTTGCTGAGTGAGAAACAATTTGAGCTTGTCATATCAGGCTCGTGGTGCTTGCTTAAGTCCATATATAGCTTTTGTTAACTTGCAAACATACTGAGGATAAAGAACATTAACAAAACCATCTAGTTGCTGCATATATACTGCCTCTTGTAGATCACCATTCAAGAAAGCATTGTTAATATCAAGTTGACGAATGTCTCATTTCCTCATGACTGCTATGCTCAGACAACCTGGTTTAACCAATGGATTAAATGTATCTAATCGATACTAGGAGTTTGATGAAACCCCTTTGCAATCAATCGAGCCTTATATTTAGACACTAAACCATCCACATTATATTTCACATGAAATACCTATTTGCAGCCAACAACTTTCATATCTTGAGTTTGAGAAACAAGAGTCCAAGTGTTTTTTTTTCTGTAAAGTTAAATATTCTGACTCTATAGCTTCTTTCCCGTGAGGAATGAGCATTGCTTCTTTGCTGTGGTAGGCAAGAATTCACTAGTATGTACATGATAAACTTTAGATTTAAAAATGCCACATTTAGCTTGGGTTAACATGGGATAATGATTCTGAACAGAAATAGGTGGTGAAGAAACAGAGGAAGAAGGTATGATTGATTGTTGATTCTTAGAAGAATTTAGAGCAGATGCAATTGGAGATACTGAAGGAGAAGATGGTATCTGAGAGGTTGACTGTGAAATTGCAGAATCTTGCTGAGAGGAACCTGTTAAATTGCCAGAGACAGGAAACTGACTAACAAGAGGAATGGAAGATATAGGAATTGAAAATAGAGGATTTGATGAATTTTACTGAAAGGACACTGAATGATTTGAATAAGGAAATGATGTTTCATCAAAAATAACATGTCTAACAATGGGAACTTTCCCCGAGGACCAATCAACACATTTGTAACCTTTATGCAAAGGACTACATGTAATGAATAGACATTTACTTGATCGAAAAACAAATTTATGCTTGTTATAGCTTCAATGAAAGGAAAACATGAGCATTCAAACACTTTCAAGAAAGAATAGTCAGGTGCATATTTGTGAAGCAACTCAAAATGTGATTTATAAGACAATGAAGCACTTGGCAGCTGATTGATAAGAAAAACTGAAGAATGAAAAGCATCCCACCAAAAACGAAGTGGAAGTGATGCTTGTGATAATAAGGTCAAGCCCAATCCAATAATATGTCAATGTTTTTTCTCAACAATTCTATTTTGATGATGCGTATAGGGACAGGAATATCGATAGAGAATCCCTTGTTGTAAAAGAAATGGATCAAAAACCTTGAACTCTCCCCCTTCATCAATATGTAGGCACTTAATGGAACAAGAAAACTGTTTCTCAACTTGCAGTTTGAACTACCTAAACACTAACAAGGCATCGGATTTGAGTTTTGGTGAAAACACCCATGTGTATATAGTGAAATTATCAACAAAGCTAATGTAATACCTGAAACCATCTCTAGAAAGTTCAGAAGAAGGACATCATATGTTAGCATGAATAACCTCCAGGGGATTTCTCGTTTTTATTGATGAAACAGGAAAATGAAGTTTGTGGCTTTTACCATATTGACAAGCACTGCAAAAGGAAATTTCTTGATTTTTATTGAAATGAGACAGTTGCTTAGGGGCTTGCAATACAATCTTCAAGACCTTTAGACAAGGATGCCCTAACCTTTGATGAAGTATATCTAAAGAACATGTTGCATTCTTAAAGTTACTAGTAAGGCATATAGGAAACGAGTTATTACAGACATTTTTTTTTGGACTAGCTGACACAGTACCATTATTCCAAGATATAGAGTTGAAGAATGCATTAAAAGAACAAAACAAAAGCATACTTTAAGGCACACTTGTTTTATTCTTAGAACTAATAAAACTGGAATGTGAAGAAGATGGAAGTAGAAACCTATACAGGCCCTTCACAGCAACACCCTTCTGCAGCAGCACTCCCCTCTTCTTGTCCTTAATGAAACAAAAATCATCAAAAAACTCAACTGTTAGACTGTTATTTGATACAAGTTTTGACACACTTATCAGATTTTTGGTCATATTGGGAACACATAGAATGTTTTTCGGCATAACCTTACAATTTTGTGGGGCATGTGTCAATGAATTAAGTGACAAAATTATGACACCAATATGAGTAATATGCAAACCTTCTCCATTTCCAATAATAAGCTTATCATTACCTCTGAAATCTTCACATATTGACAAATTCTGCATGTCATTTGTCAAGTGATGTGTTGCACCACTATCTCTGTACCATCCTTCATCAGCCACTCCTTCGGCATTAGCAACATATGCCTTTTTTGCTCCTTGATTAATTTGCTGCTTCTAGAAAGATTGTTGACAATATTGCTGATGGTGCTAATTCTGTCATGGTGTAGGCACAAATTCCCCGTTAAAACAATGAAAACAAGCAGTAGCAGTATGTCCAGATTTGAAACAAATCTGGCAAATTGGCTTATTTCCCCCTCGACCTCCATTAAAAGATCTAGCACCTTGGAAACCTCTGCCAGGCTGAGGTCACATTTTCTCCTCCTGAATTATTAAAACTAGCATTCTGAAAGTTTTGTTATCCATAAACCCATTTGTTTTGAATCTTTTTTTTGATAATTTCTTGCCTGTGCATAATTTGCTGCATAGTTTTCTGGATTTTCTTTCAACAAGGCAAATTTTGTTGTTCGAGTCTGCACTCATGTGTCGACAGCATTGAATAGACATCATGAATACTAACATTATCACCTCTACTAGTGATATGCACAGTAATTGGATTATACTTTGAGTCTGAGCCACCAAGAACATATAGGATAAAATCATCGTTAGACACAAGATTACCTGCCGCAGTAAGGTTATCAGCCAAAATTTTCATCTTCAAAAAGTACTCTGCTATCGACAAAGATTCCTTCTTCATAGACAGTAATTGAAATCGCAAAACGCTTTCGATTGTGATCCGAATTGTTTTTCAAGTCATTCCACACATCAAATGATGTCTTACAACTGTTTCACTCATCGAGGAAAGAATCCAACCGAGAAGAAGCTGATCTTGCTTCCTCCAAATCGTGAATTCAGGATTTTCAACCAGTTGATTTGAATTTTCGATTGACAGAAACCTAGTTGGAATCACCTTATTGCCACTGATATATTCTTCAAGACCATTGCCTCTTATTAAAGGCAAGATCTGTGACTTCCAAATCAGATAGCTCATTCCATCTAGTTTGATCGGTGAAACAAAAGAAAAAGAAGAATTTTCAGTAGAGTTAATGCTCATTGAATTCATATTTGCCTTTATCGGCTGTGGCTCTGATACCCAATGAAGATTTGAGATCGTTTGGCTGGCAATAAAAATGTAGTAAATCTTTTGAGAAAACGAGAAGAAAAACTTTCTATTATCTTTTGAAAGGATTACTAGAAAAGTACATTTACTAAAGATTACAAGAAGTATTTATACTAATACAGACGCTAATTCTCCTTGAATTGCGGTCTATGTAACTAACTAATAACAACTCAAACTGACTCTAACCACCAACTACTCTTAACCATCATCAACTCCTTTTCACAGCTATCACTTTATTAGAATCTACTACTCTTCAGACTCGATTCTTGGCTTTGATACAGCAGTTAAATCAGTTGAATGAGTAGCCTTGACAATCTATATATCCATCACCCGCATGTCTAACTCCCCGTTTTGTGCAAAACGCAGCTTCTACCCTTGTTTTGCAGCCAAGAGATTGACGCAAAACACAGCGAGAGTGCCACCATTGTTGTCATAAAGGATGATTTGTTTTCATTCGTCACCATCATCATCATCATCATCATCTTTTACGTCGTTGTTAGCACCCGCAAGCCCCGTTATCTTGTCACACTGAAGATGAAAGATAAGCAGATAAGTTATATAATCAGTGCACGCTGCCGCTTCATAGAGTGGGTTCGATCTAAGAATAATGCTAGACGATGGCCATGTTGCGTTCACCGTCTACAAACTTGGGCTCCAGATCACAACATAAATGGGTTCATAATTCCATTTTGTACGTGTATATACACCTTCGTACTCTTCGTGAGTTTATTGCCACATTCATGTAGCTAATGGCATTTTTCTATATAGACTTATAATTCATTGTTTGTTCAAATTTTAAATGATTTAAATACATGATTTATTTTGTTACCATTAATTACTTGTATTGCAAATATGTTATGTTTTTTAAAATATTTTAGACAAAATAATTTTATTATATTATTTTAATTTAATTTTATAATTTTTTATTAAATTAATTAAATAATATTTTAAAATTTTTTATTTTATTAAATAAATAAGTTTATTATATTAATATAATAAAATTATTTTAATTAATAATTAATTTATTTACTTATGTAATGATTACATATCACTACGTGGCTGCAAAAGGTCAAGGAAATCATGGCACTGCCACGTTCAGTCTGAAAACAACACCTTTATTTTAAGACAGTGACGAAACGGCCCATTACTCTGTCGGGTCGACATTACTTTTTGCCCTCACGTGCGCACAAACAATATTTTATCTTCCCACTGCAAGGGTAAAACTTAGCTACTGCGCGACTTTGGCCTGTATGATACGCCACCCAACAATCAGTTGAACTTGTACGGCGAGGATTCAAAGATCTTTGTGGTTT